>VSDK01029851.1:277496-324590 GCA_009767595.1 Symbiodinium kawagutii
CCTCACATGTGTGCCCATATGTGTGCTCTCAAATGTGTGCTCTCATATGTGTGCTCTCATATGTGTGCTCTCATATGTGTGCTCTCATATGTGTGCTCTCATATGTGTGCTCTCATATGTGTGCTCTCATATGTGTGCTCTCATATGTGTGCTCTCATATGTGTGCTCTCATATGTGTGCTCTCATATGTGTGCTCTCATATGTGTGCTCTCATATGTGTGCTCTCATATGTGTGCTCTCATATGTGTGCTCTCATATGTGTGCTCTCATATGTGTGCTCTCATATGTGTGCTCTCATATGTGTGCTCTCATATGTGTGCTCTCATATGTGTGCTCTCATATGTGTGCTCTCATATGTGTGCTCTCATATGTGTGCTCTCATATGTGTGCTCTCATATGTGTGCTCTCATCTGTGTGCTCATATGTGTGCTCAAATAAGTGTTCTTGCTGTGTCCTTTCACACTTCCCCTCATCTCACTGTTTGGGGTCTCTTGCCGGGATAGTTGATATATATATATATATACTTTGCTTCGTCATGGTTCACCTGTGTCCAATTTGTCGACGCGTTCTGCGAATGACACACACACACACAGACACGGTGGCTCTTTGAGTTGTTCCATCTTGTTTTGACACGGGAAAATTGCTTTAAAATTCGATGCCACTCAGGCAAGACCTCAATGAGACTTGGCGTATTGTTTTCTTCGTCTTTGCCATGTGTGCAAAGCCGGTGTTGACAACAGCCATCAGTGGGTCGCAATGTGTGCAGAATGGCAGGGCCTTTCCATCCTGTCGGCTCAAGGAATTGCAGAAGGCTCAGACGCACGCGTGGAAGGCAATTGAATCAAAGAGGCGACCCCATCCGATCCAAAAGTGGTTCATTTACAGTGCTTCCACTTCTGCTTTCTGGGTTTGATTGTCTTTGGCAATCCTGATTTGTATGCTCACATTTGCTCACCAAAGTTCGCATTAAAGCGGAGTAAAATATGATATATGATATATTTTCATTGATTTTACGTGCTTTCTTTATGTATATATGTCATCCTGCGTGTCTATTCCAAGGAAGCTGTGTCCATCCTAGCAGCGCCAGGATTGAAAGATTTCCGAAATCCAAAGCCCACTGAAAATCTGAGCTCTGGTTGGCGCATGTACGCCCAAAGGCCATTGCACTACAAGCGAACTTGGTGTCTCTTGATGTTATTGGTTCATAATGTTTGACCAACAAGTTGTCATGTACTGTCGTGTATTGTGTTTGATGCAATGCTTAGTCCTACCTTGTCTATTCCCGTCTAGTGAGTAGACGTGCAAAATTCACAGAAGATATAATTTAACACTTCACCACAGGGCTAGATGGTCTCTACAGTGGATGACTGCTATGCGGTTGCAAGCCATTTGCATTGCAAAAATTGCAATCCATTTGCATTTTGTGTCCTGTGAGGGCTCGCAGCGCATGAACGAACTGTACCAAATGTGAAATTGTTGTTCACCTCGTTCAACGTTGATGTATTGTGAGCTTTCTTGTGGACCGCGCAGAATCCTCATCTGCCAAGCAGATGTGTGGAAAGATGTGGAAAGTATTGGAAAGTCACCGATGGCTTTAGCCGTAGAATCAAAATCTGCAGAGCGCACAGCACAGCGCGACACCGTGCGCACAGCGACGATCGCACACTGAGCAGCGTGTAGGAGGCGACCACGGCCACGACGCAGATACGGTCTGCGTCTCAGCTGCGAGACCTGGGCGGTCGACAGATGGATGGTGCACTCCCCAGTGCACCCACAGATGACTTGCACGTGTCATCACGTGTCATCACGTGTCATTGTTAGTCATTGCCAATATCAGAAACGAGTCATTGATGTTTGAGACGAGCAGGGGAAAAGTCGGTTGGATCACTGCCTCGAGATAAGCCACAAGAAGTGAACACTTTTGTCGAATATGCTTGAAGATCCCAATGAGCTGGATTTTGGCGACAGTATGCGACAGTACTGTATGTGAAGAATCGCTTTTCTTTAGTGCCCTGCCAGGCACCACTGAGAATGCTGGCATCCGACCTGCCAGGCAGGAAGAACATGGCAAAACATGGTACGGTCTTTGCATACAGCCTGGTATAGTTTTTGTTAATTTCAACGGCTCGTACACTTCACTTGTTTGCATAGCAAAAATTCAATCCCTTCGCTGGCAGTTCCCCATTGGGTCTTTTGGGTGTGATGGGTATGGTTAAGGAGCATGATGATCTACAGTGCTGCCGTTTTAATCCTTTTGTAACTTTCCCTTTGCGAACTGCAGATCCCCAAGCAGCAGATTTTGGTTACTCCCTATCCTATTCCGATCACCTCGTGCCTGACATGCCCAGACCCACATTATGATGCAACCTTGAGGCTTTTCCGCTTCAGCAACACGGACAAAGAAGCGCACTTGGTTCTGTAGGGCTGTTCTTTCACATTTGAGACCTGCTCTAGCTTTGACCGCCACGGATTTTGAGGAAGATGCTCACGACTGATGGCGCTTCTACGCAGGACGGTCCCAATTTGTCCCAATCTTCGAATCCAAGGACTATCAAAGAGTGACATGATTCTGCATACAGCTTTGCAGCAACATGTAGAGGTGATTGCCATATCTTACAGTAATTAAAGTGATTGCCACATTCTTCAATGATCCTCAGCGGAGAGTGAGTCGGCCACATGGAGCAGTCTGGCAGCATGCCAGGTGAAGTCTGAAATGCAGCCAAGACAACCCCGGATTCAGGCACAGGGTCACATGTCGAAGCCTCAGCACATCAGGGTCAAGGGTCACCAGCAGCACGTGCCCTTGTGTCTTCGTGCTGGTTGACTCATTTTTTGACGTCAAGGCGAGTAGCTCATTCCATTGCCACCCCGCAAAGGCCCGGAAATTCACCAACGTTTTCATTGTGCCTGGCCTGGCCGTTCCTCATCTCCCAGGCCAAGCCAACTTAGCCCATCCAGTTCCTGGTCGCAGCTGGCACCTTTTCAAATGGCAGGTGGGGAGCCTGCAGACCAAAAGCCTGGGGCTGTTGCGCGCTTCCAGTTCTTAGGTACAGTCAGCTTCCCTGTTCCGAACTACAACCCGTATGTCCTGACCTGAGGTTCAAGATGGTGCCTTTCAACCGAATTGATTCAGGTTGCCGGTTGCTGTAGAAGAAAGTCACCTCTGGATGTAGATTTGGATGATGATTGATGATGTATGATGATGATTGATGGTAATGATGGTGATGCTGATGATGATGGTGAATCATGACCAGCTTGACAGTCTCTTGACAGTCTCCGAGAAAAGGATGGGGCATGATGGGGCCTTCTCCAGCTTTCTGATCGAGGCCACCCCTGAGCAACAGGAGATCAACCGCATAGGCACGGAGCTAGGCTTCGCATGGTTGAAGAAATTGTGTTTTCCCAGCAACGGATTTCCAAAACCCCAACTGGTGCAGCTGATTTTGTTATTTTTTTGGTCCAGATGAGAGAAAGGCTAAGCTCTCCGTAGTTAACTTTAGTCTTCCGCTGGAATATCTTCAGAAATGGCTCCGGGACCTGTAAAACGATATAGTATGATATAGTGAACTCCCAAAAACGATAACGTAACAAAACACTGGGAAACGATATAGTGAACTCCCAAAAACGATAACAATTGAGATATTCCACAATTTTAAATTGAGGTTTTGCCGCTCGCTCAGATATCAATCGCTACTAGCAGATCTAGTAGCAGCCAGTAGCCAGCAGCACTCTGGGAGAATCAAGTTGGCAGGGCATCCCCGAGATCCAGCCTGGAAGGAAACGCCTCCCAGGACAGCAATTGACGTGCTGTCAATCTGTTTCGAATTGAGGCGAAAGCACGCACACAGACCCTGAAATGTCTTTTTTATTTATTTGTGTAATTTGTAAGTTCAACCTTGCTTCCTTTTCGGGTAGCCCAACATATCTCAAAACAGTCCAGACTTTGCAGGAGTATTTGCTCTTGATTTTTCCATTCCTTCATTCGTTCATTCGTTCATTCATTCCTTCATTCGTTCGTTCCTTCATTCCTTCATTCAGTCAGTCATTCACTCATTCACTCATTCACTCATCCAGTCATTTGTTCGTTCATGTGTTGGTTTGTTCATGTTTGTTCGTTTGTTTGTTCGTTCGTTCGTTCGTTTGTTCGTTTGTTCGTTCCTTCCTTCCTTCCGTCATTCATTCGTTCATTTCCTTTGCTTTCCTCTCCTTTCCTTTGCTTTCCCTTCATTTCATTTCAAAATTTGATTGCATTTCATTTCATTCATTTCATTTCCTTTCATTTCCTTTCCTTTCATTTCATTTCATTTCATTTCATTCATTTCATTCATTTCATTTCCTTTCGTTTCCTTTCATTTCATTTCATTCCTTCATTCTTTTCATTTAACTTAATTTCATGTCATGTCATTTCATTTTATTTCATTACATTACATTTGTTTCATTTCATTTCATTCATTCATTCGTTTCATTTAATTTCATTGAATTTCATTTCATGTCATGTCATTTCATTTTATTTCATTACATTACATTTTGTTTCATTTCATTCCATTCCGTTCCATTCCACTCCATTCTATTCACATTTATGTTTTTATAGATGTCTTCTTTTAAACTTCGGAATCTAGCCAAAATCCTTTCTGGAACGACCACAGAACAAAACACTTGAATATCTCACGTGCCCCTGTGACCCCAATCTTGGTGGCTTCAGGTCCTTGCAAATAAAGCGAGAATTCCCGAATATAGCTGTTTTTTTGAATAGTTAATAGCAGAGAGAAAAAAATACAGCAAGAGCAGATGTCGTCTGGCTAGTGGCCAGAGTGAACGTCCTGGTGTGGAATTCCTGTCCGCGGCCGCATGCGCCTCTGTTGGAAAAGGTACCGATATATGATAAGTCACTATCATTCAATGATGTTCTCTCTCTCTCTATATATATATCGTTTATCATAATAGCATCTCTCTATAGAAACAGTTTATCAATGTTTATCAGGTTATCATTATCATAGCAATTCATAGCGTTTCTCTGTGCGCTCATGAGGAGAATGTCTGGTGCCCCGAGCTCAGAGGGATGCAAAGAGGGGTGCAATCGGGTGCAAGGATCAATGGTTTGACAATGTTCCACAGGCATTTACAAGTCCTCCCCTGTCAGCCCGGTTGCCTCCTCGTGCAGCAAGCTTAGACAGGGTCAACTCTGATATTGTTTTCAAAGGTCAAAAAAATGTGGGGACTAGATGGGACTAGTGGATTTATATAGATTTGCTTCTGTGGGAACTCAACGCCGCATTTTAGAGGCAGAAAGTGCCCCTGGCGTCCCCACGCCCACTTCAAGTGGTGCTACGTCTACGCCAACAGCAGCTGGTCAGGCCAATTGCGGATGTGGAGTGTCACATCATGCCACGTCAGAGCGAAAACAATTGCGTGAATACAACCTCTCAATGTGGAAAAAGTGTATGTGGATTATGTCAATCTGGAGCACTTTCAAAAGACCACAGGTGGGGACCTCATAATTCGATTTGAGTTCATTACGAAGAACTCTAGAGTTTGGATGCGCTTGGCAGCGAATCATGGGACTTGTGAAGTTGGACATGGTGAACAGCAAGATGATGCAAGAAACAACGGCAAGTATGATGTCTCAGTCATATGCCCGGTTGACAGGACTGATTTTCATAAAGCGATTCTTGTCAGGGCCTCCGCAGGTGGTCCAAAGTCAGCCACTGTCATTTGATGTGCTTCCTACGCATTCCTACACTCAGTTGGCCCCACAAATTGGTAGATGCTGATGGCCAGCCCTGCCCTGTGTGGCGCATCGGTTCGAGACACTGAACCCCTGTGGCCAGGTGATTCGTCCAGTGCGCTTGTCTTATCCATGGCCTCCACCATCAACAAACTGATGCTGAGAGTAGTTCTAGCAGGCCAACGCAGCTTGATAATGAATGATCAAATGAATGATCAAATGAATGATCAAATGAATGATCATCAATGAACGTCACGGAGCAAAACAAGCGGCCACAGTTCAAGCAACACCTTCGCGGCCACTCCAGATGACTCCAGACATTTGCACGATCACATACTGCGATGTTGTACGAAATTCGATCCTCCTGCAGCGTTGGCTCGACCATTTTTTGCGGTGAATCATTCTTCCCCTATATGTACTGTACATATTGTGATAAGAGAAAAAAGTATGTAGAATTACAATGCATATTTTGAGAATATAACAGGATTACAGTCATGCCAGGACATTGTCAACCGTCACAATCACTTGCTCGGAAGCCAGAGGCGTGACAGGTAATGTCGCCCTCGAGCTGAAGGCTTCCAGTGCCTTTGGGGTTCAATTTTGTCATGGAGCTTTTGGATTGGAATGGCGCGGACCTGTACGACTGTGGCTTGGAAAGCGTCCCACTTCCCCATTCGCTTCAGGAGCTTCAATGGGGCTGGCATAGGCTCAAAATGGCTGATATTTGACAGACGGCCCAGCACTGCGCTCGGGCGTCTCAGTTTTGTTATGTTTTTGTTGCTCTCCGGGTGAAGCATGCTGAAGGGCCAATGGGTCCACACATCTCTAGCCCAATCAGAATCCATGTGAATCATTTTCACCTGAGGGAGATTTTGAATGAATTCGAAACAGATCATGTTGAAATAGGCCGAGCTATGCTGAAATGTATTGAAATGTAGCATTGCTTAAATCTGTTTATATAATGATATGTATTCTAAGGTATATTTCAGCATATTTCAATGTATCCTTGCTATTCATTCCGTGTTTTCAGCTCCCAGGTAGCAGTGCCATTGTGGCCTTGGGGAAGCGGAGCAACTGGTTCTCCTCCTTGGCGTTGCTGGAAAGCCACTGGCTATGCATGGCTATGCTGGCCGTTGGGGGCGATTTGGAGCCGGGGTATCCATATATGGCTTTAATATACATAATATACTTTAAAGGGGGAGCTAAGGATTTACCAGGAGGCTTCTAAACAAACAGTAGTATGGGTCAATATTCATGAATTAACCATCAATGATCAACCATGGGGGAAAATATCCACCAATCATCAGGAAAACAATGGCTAGTGATGATACAGCTGGATGATGCTGGATGGTTGCATAGGGTTGGTATGAACTATTGGTGGTAAATGAATAAAGTATATATATATATATAGGATGGCAATGGGAAAATATATTGTTGTATGCCATTGGTTGGTTAATGTTAGCTCTCCAGTGGGGAAATGTGGTGAATTATGGCTGGTAACATTTGGTAATTCTTGACTAGTTGCCTTTGCCAGCTTTTCTTTGCGCCCCCTGTGCTCTAAGCCAAGAATGCCACAAGAGCGTTTGCTGCCAAATCCCGTCGTGCAGCTCAGCTGCTTTGTGACAAAGCAACAGCACTGCTGGTGGAACCTCATTAGTAACCTGAAGGAATCTAAGTCCCAAGTGATTGCTATTTTGCTGAAGCTTGTGCAACGGAATGCGAAGCTGGGATTCGAGGATGGTAAGGTGGAGGTGTTGGAAATGGGTGTAAACTACGAGCTGGTCTCAGTATCCAATCCGAGATGCAGCATTGCCCAAGATGGCCCACATCGGGTGACATAGGGATGTTCGAGGGCGTTCATTAAGAAGTTACCACTATAAGAGCAACCCAAGTAACCCAAGTAATCAACCCTTTCAAAGTGGAGATCTTTTGAGTAAAGGCGTGCAGATTGTGCAAAGGCACAACTCAGCGATTGCAGCTTGCAGCTCTGCCCCATGGGCGAGAGTGGCGAAACTTCTTTCCAGCCCCTTGGCTGCGCTGGTTGCCCAAAATCATGGCATGATGCACCAAACAGGCCGGACTTGTAAATGTTCCGGTTGGATTGAATTGCCATGCGTGATTTTGACAAATATTGACAAATATTATCGCATATTGTAAATAACTGCATCATGATTACAGAAATTGAAGCATTCAGAGACTACTTCACTTGTGCTTGATATGATCACCTTGTGCCATCTTGTGCCCGGTATTGATCTCATGAGAGCTCATGGGGCTCCCATGGCATGTCGAGGTGCTGAGATACAAGATCAGCGGCAACATGTGATCGCGACAAACTCTGCAATCTCAAGCCACGCCAGAACCACAAGGCCAGGCCACCCCTTGGGCGATGCCTTGTAAGGGAGCTGGCCACCAATGGCTGTTGCCAGTTGCCATTTGGGGAAAGATGGGGGTGCAATGGAGGAACCTCACGGAACTTCCTTTGTTTGCTCAGGTGTGTAATTGGTAGATTATCAGGTAGCACGAGGGTGGTTGCAACCAGTGCAATCGATGTTTGGAATACGAATTGGAAAGGGACAAGAACTTTGCAGACAGCCTCCGCGGGTCCACCCTAAACGATCAATAGCAATGGCCAGTTCACCGTAATAGCCACAACGATCCGGGCCAATGATACCACATTCTATATGCAAACAGCTGCTTCATTAGCCATTCTGCTAGCTTGTTTTCTCTCCCGGCCCTGACTTTCTTGGCTTTCAAAGGCAAAGGATGGAAATTGTCACCAGACCGGGGAAGAGGGGACACGAAACATCAGGCTTCAGCAGTTCAGCCTACTCTTCTGTCTTAGACCGTGGAGGTTGACAGGTTTGTGATCACAGGAGAACAGACAAGACAGATTCAATCGGATTTAGTAAAGTTATATTCTAACCATAGTTAAATAAAGGATATTTTAGCTAAATCAGAACGTTTCAAGTCAAAACAGCCATGCAACAGAGAGCCTGGAGACAAAGATGTTTCTGATTCAAAGCAGCGAGGGAAGTTCGCAGACAGGAGGCCAAGGTGGAGTGTTTCTTGGGACCGAGGAAACCATAGCTGGAAGGCCACCAGGGAGAACCAGGTGGCCAATTGGTTGGTTGGACCACGTTGGACCCACAAGACGCTTCCCCTGGTAGGTGGCAGCAGTCTCTGCATACTTTTGATGCTCTTCGTCAAGACTGGCTTCAGCCTGATAGCTGGACGGAGCTTGTGAACAGTGGAATGAGACTAAGCTATGATGTTTATATTCTATAGAGATACGATCCTCAAAAAATACGAATACGTATCAACTTGTTCATCCATCCATTCATTCCTTCCTTCATTCATTCCTTCCTTCCTTCCTTCCTTCCTTCATTCATTCATTCATTCATTCATTCATTCATGCATTCATGCATTCATGCGTTCATGCGTTCATGCGTTCATGCGTTCATTTGTTTATTTTTGCGTTAATTTACTTTAACTTATTATTGTTTGTTCTTTTATTGATTTTTAGATGTATGCTTTACTTATGAAGTCTAGATCAGTCTAAGTTACCACCTCCCCCTGAAGATCTCAGATGCGCACATGGCCTGGCACATAGCTCTCTTTTTTTACAGGACCTTCGTTGCAGTGATGAGCACTGTGGAGCATCGTGCTGGGTGCTGGGCATTGGCAGTGCAGTACCTGCGCAATATGCAACCTACTTGCAAAACAAAGTTCTGAAGAGGATCAGACTGGCGAATACGCGGAAGATTGCAGAATCTTGCAGAATCTCGCAGATATGTAAACTGCGGAAACGCAACAGAACTAACCAAACAGCTGCTACAGATGGCAGCCAATCAGGTATTGCAGTGCCTACTGGAGTGAAGGGTAAAGGGTTTCCCGGCCCTGCTAGGCACTTCATGTTTGGGCGACCCTCCTTGAGGCAAATGCTGCGCGTGCCATGGGATGTAATGACCCTCACTGCAGCCATCGGTCTCTGCGAGTGGCAGGAAGTCTTGGCCCTGATGGATGAGATGAATCGGCTCGGTATCAGCGTACCTTGTCACATTTTTCTTACAAATGGCTGTTGCTTCTTATTCCATGCCTTGAAGGATTCAATGATGGCCTTCCGAACCTAAGTGTGACATCCTCGATCACATTTTCAACTTGGAGGCCAACGTGGTGACTTCAACTTCTGTAATCACAGCTTGCACACGCGGTAGCCAGTGGGTAAAGGCGCGACGTGGTCGACGGTGCAGGGGCCAAAGGCCAGCAGTTTACGTTCCAGCCTTTGCTTCCTGCATTTCTACACGCTTCTTATTGTTGCTGCTGAAGTGCTGGATGATTTCCATGATGCCACAAGTTCGGCTCATCGAATCATGAAATGACATGACATTAAATGACATGAAATGACTTCAAATTGCCAAGAGAAGTGGCAGCACAAGAAATGCCTTTGGGTCCTGAAAATCGAATCAGGCCATGGACAGCTTTGAAAAGCTGGCCGCCCGGCAGCAGCTTCCAAATGAGGAGCGGCGGAGCGGGCGCATGTTGCAGCCATGTTTGGCCTAGGCTCATAGCTAGACATACAACATGCATCAACATACCAGCAATCCATATGGCGGATCAATACCTGTGCCCCTGGTGAACATCTCACAAAGGACCAAATGAGTCTTTAGTGGGATCACCTGCCCTTTTTTGAGATTATTGGTAATGAGCCATCTCCATATGTAATTGGGATAGCTTGCACCAGCATTTCACTATAAAAATGTCTGTAGTACTACGTCGCCAGCTCAGGATGTCCGGCAGGAGGGCGCAGTGAAATCTAGCCAGCGCACTAATTCCCTAGCCAACTTAGCTACCGGTCACTTAGCAAGTCACTAGCGAGGTAACTACAGAACTAACATGAAGTAAGTCGAAAACTGACAAGACTGAATCAAGACGAACAAGTTTCATAGATATTCATTGGTTTTCATAGGTTTCAGCTTCCATGGTTGCCCTTGACTTGAAAGACTCCCTGGGCCAGGTGACATTTGGTGCAGTGGCTGCAGCATGCGAGAAGGGCCAACAGTGGATGAGTGCGTTGAAGCTGTGTCACCTGGTGACTCGCCAATCATTTGGCAATCAGCACCACAAGAAATCATTTCACTCATTTGAACCTTCTCCTTTATTTTCCTTTATGCTTTCATTTTGCATCTCCTTTGTGGCTGTTGCAGCTGAGGAAAACCAAGCAGGAAATGTTGCATTTTGCCAGCATTTGACTCTTGTATCAAGCCGCGCGGTATATTGCCCCATTGGTCCCATGCTTTTCTTGTTAGTGAAAGCCTAAAAACCTCACACTGAGGTAATTCTAAATGCTGCTCTTGCTTCGATGAGAGCCTCTGGGAATTGGAGACTTGGTGTTCACACGCTGGTTACCAGCTCAAACGACTTGAACGCAGTGAAGAGCAGTAAAGAAAATGGACAAGTTTCAGGACGACCCGCGCTTTTGGGAGTGGCTGTGGGTTAAAGCATTTTTCAGGCAACTATCGTCGTCAGGGAATTTAGTGGAACTGATGTGGTTAGCAATGGTCTTGCAAACTTCATAGTTAGTTGATGTTACTTCCGCATTGGTTCAGAAATTCTTGTTTGAAGCTGCTCGCCTATGCTCGCCTGTATCCTTTTGGCAATCGCGATATGCTGGTCATGGTAGCATTTCTCGTAGCATTTTTGCATCCTAGTGATAGCTATGTCAGGTTCATCAAGTTATGGGCTGTCCATGTTAACATGGGCTGTCCATGTTAACATGGAAAAGGCCTTAAACTTATTTCGGAAGTCTGTGCTTGGTACCAACCAGGACCCAACGCCCACAGCCAGAAGAACAAGAATAGAAAAGCCAACGTCGATGCGGATGCAATCAGTTTTACCTCTGTTGCATCCATTTGCGAGATTCTTGCTTGCAACCAGCTATGTTCACTGACCGGTGGTTGCAATGTAACAGCTCCATCCCTTAACAGTGCTTGCCATCCCTGGCCGTTGTACTTTTTCTATTTCTTTCCAGTCATTTTTTGGGATGACAGGCCTCTTGATTCCATTTCTGGAGAGAACGCACTACAGGTGAACGGGGAAGAGTAACACAAGTCTCTCGATTGAGAAAACGCGGGGAATACGTGGCAAAACCTGCAAGGCATGCTGCCCGCTCATGCCCGCGCCCCGCTCTGCAGCTATAGGGATCAAACTTCCAAACATTTCCTCCCCAGTTTTGTGCTCGATGTACCGGCTTCAGACACAATGGGTCAATTGTGCGACCCAGACATCTTACATTTCCAGCTTAGCAACTTGGAGCGATGCTGCCAAAGACTACTACTTCAACACTGGAAGCCTGGCGACTCATGACGAGCTGGCAGATCATCCGTTTCAGCTCGGGGACGCTCCATGGGTGATCCGTTGTCACAGCTTCAAGTTTCAGGAGCAGAGGCGGTATCACAGCTGCACGGACTATCGGACTGACCTCGCTATTTCAACTGCAGTGACTCGAGTTGGGCGAACATCCTTGGACACAGAACACAATTTCTACCATGAAGTTGATACAGGACCCAAAGGTGGCCACAAGAGTCTCAAACTACTTTGTCAAATGACCAGTTCAATCATTGTGTTCTCCCCAGACACTGGCAAGCCTGTGTCTCATGGAATGGATGCGCATGCCCAGAAGTGTTGTGCCGCAAGCCTGGACATTGACAAGTGGCTTGGCGAAGAACCACCGAGTGATGCTTTTCAATACACGTGCAAGCCTCGCTTCTCTGACTTGGATGGACATGGGCATGTGAATAATGCAATTCTGCTAAGCTACTTGCAAGATGCAAGGCATGCAGCCCTGTCCAGTGCCTCTAGTGATTTCGTGAAGTTGGAAAATATAGATTCAATGTACGTGGAATTTTTGAATATGGTAGGTTTGGAAGATACGCTCACCATTTTTGTGTGGGAAGCCCCCCATCCCAAGGGGGCCGAACGTCCTAGACTCTGTCTACACATGAACAGCGCTTGTGGATCGCGGACCATTGTCCGGGCAAGGATGGATTTGGCTGAAAAACCTGAGGCTGGCCTATTGAGGCTGAAACCTTCGTCGACTGTGGGTACTTTTCGAGTAGCAAAACAGATCAGGGACACTCAGCAAAGCGGGCTTGAGTTGGCCCTTCAGAAGATTGTGGAAAGAAGGCGAGACAGAGGTTTGCTCAGGAAATTGACAGTCAATCAAGGCATTGACTTCTGCTCCAATGACTACTTGGGATTTGCAAGGTCTAAGGACCTAACTGCGCAGATTGAGGCAGAAGTGGCTCGTCTTTCTGAGGCAGGATCCCATGTGATTGGATCCACAGGGAGTCGGCTCCTTTCAGGAAACTCAGCTTACAGTGAAGCTTTGGAAGACGAAATTGCAGCATTCCATGGGGCTGAAGCCGCTTTGATCTTCAACTCAGGCTTTGATTTGAACGTGGGGCTGTTCTCGTCCGTTCCTCAACCCGGAGATGTGGTGTTCTATGACGAGCTGATCCACCAGTCTGTTCGAGAGGGCTTGAAGCTGAGCCGTGGTAGCTCCCAGCAGTTTCGCCACAATGACGTGGAGGCCTTGCGGGAGGCCATCGCAAAATGCCAAGCCGAATCCCAAGAATCGAGGCCCAACATCATCGTAGCAGTGGAATCCGTGTATTCCATGGATGGTCACTTAGCACCTTTAAAGGAATTCTGTGATGTGGTGAAAGCCTGCGGTGCTTCGCTGATTGTCGATGAAGCCCATGGGACTGGAGTCTATGGGACCGAAGGTCGTGGATTGGTTTCCGAGTTGGGCCTGGAGGATCAGGTCTTTTGTCGCATTCACACCTTTGGCAAAGCCTTGGGAGTTCATGGTGCTGCCATGGTCGGGCCACGTGTCCTGCGGGAATATTTGATCAACTATGCTTGGTCACTCGTGTATTCAACCTCCTTGCCCCTACACTCCCTCGTCGCCATTAGGTGCGCTTATGCTTTCTTGCGCAAGGAAGCCAGAAAAAGGCAGGAGATCTTAGAACAGCTCATCAGGTCATTTCAGAGCAGACTGGCAAGGCTTCCCGTCGAAATGGTGTTGGACAGCCCTTCCCCAATTCAAGGCATCATAGTTCCAGGCAATGTGGAATGCGTGCAGGTGGCAAACATTCTTAGGCAAAGATTTGATGTGCTGCCAATTCGCTCTCCAACAGTCCCAGCTGGAAAGGAACGCTTGCGGATCATTCTTCATGCTCACAACACCGAGGAGGAAGTCAATGCTTTGATGGACTCCGTGGAAGCTGCAGTCCAGATGATACATGCCAAGCCAGTGAAGGGAGTCGAAGCAGCTTTGACACCCCGAGCAGTTGCACGGCTTTGACATTCTGGGCGTTGCTAAATCCAGCTGTAGATAGTAGATCACAAGCTCCCGGTGCCAAAATTTTGAAGCTGTTGAGCAGCTTTGAGCTGCCGGCAGTGAAATTTGTGGGTTTAGGGGCCCTTGCCCCTTTGCCCACTTGCTTCGACAAGAGGAGCATTGGCTGAGGATTGGAAGAATGTGGAATTCTCATTAATTCTTCAAACGCATGTTCGGATCAGCCGGAGAACTTGCGGAACCATGGTATTTCTTTCGATATCTTTCAATGTTTTTGATGAACATGCTATACCGACTATACCCATCGCAGCGTCCCCTATGGCTTGCAAAAGAACGCATCTGCCGCATGTGTCCCAACTTGGTATGGAGTTGAAATGTACAGCATAGATGCACATAGAGGTTATGAAGGTCACTTCAATGTCAATAAAACGCAACAATTTTTGATGATTTATGTGTGCTTGTGATTCTTACCTATCCTATCTCTATCTCTTTGCCTGAGCTTTTACCATTTGGCACTCTCCCTTCCCAACATCAGCAGCTTTGAGGAGGGTGAGACAGTGGGAAGCAGCTACGCATCTATGGCTGCACATGCGCCATGTGGGCACCAAAGCAGATAGCTCCTTGTCACCACATCGCGGGAATTTTGGGACCCAGATTTGGGGAGGCCGTGGCCCAGAAGCTCGTTCACATTCGTTCACCCAGGTGGCTTTTGGAATATGCTCACCAGCGCGTCTGGCAGAGGAGGTGCTTGGGAGAAGACTCTGGTACTGCAGCAGGTTCTTTTGCTGGACCGAGTGGCAGCCAATGAGATTACTCGATCAGCTGCCGTCAGAGCCATGGATGAATTCAGAGCGGGGACATGCTAGTGGCTTGTTGAGGATGCTGTTGGTTCTGAGGAGAACTATGATTCGATTTTCTGAATGTCGCAATGGGATGCTGAGGCGCTTGCGGTGGTGCCAAGATGTGGGGTCAAGCAGTTCGCGCATTCAGCCAAATCCCGGCGCTGTCCAAATCCAAGCTGGACGGCAGATGTAGCAGTGTTGGTGTGCCTATATGTGCCTGTTCGTTGCCCCAGGTCCTCGGATACTGTCTTCGGCGCGGCCATAGGCGCATGCGAAGTAGCATGTCATTGGGTTGGAGCAGCGCAACTGCTGCTGGACATGAAAGTGTGACTCGTCGATGTTCAGATGCAGGGAAGACTTGGATCTGTCGGAGGGGGAAAGTTGCTTGAAGCATCTTCAGGTGCACAGATATGCACAGTGTTCATTGATGTTTCTTGAATCATTGACTTGTTTACCGATAATAGCATTTCTTCATGCGCTTGCGAGGGCTTGCACTCAAGAACAGTGTGTTGGATTACAGGCAGCGGAAATTTTAGTTGGCTTGTGGACTGTTGGTCGTTGTTCGTTTGTTGGTATTTTTTGGGGGAGGATCTGTTCCCTAGTTTGTTTGGTTGCTAGGTTGATTGAAGGTTGGATTGATAGTAGATGTAGCAGAAGTAGTAGCAGTCCAAGTACTTGTAGTTGCAGAGTACACCAATGTGTAGACTCGTATGGTGCCCTGGCAGTAAGAGTGACAGCAATTAGTTGATGCAGTTGTTGTCGTTTTTTCTTGTTGCTGCTTTTGATCATGATTCTTGGGATGACAAAGTATGGGAAGAATGCGGAGGCGGCGCCTGCCGAGGCACGCTCTCAAGCCTGACTCAATGAAGGTTTCTTCGGTCGTCAGTGCGACAGGTCAAGGCCAATGGCTAGTTGCTCTTGAGCCTCAGTTGCATGCGACACGACCAATGCGGCTATTCATTGGGCATTTGCTAGGGCGCACATGTGCCCGCCGAAACTTGAGCCAAGGAGTTGCTGAGTCAGCAACAGGATAACAGCCTTGGCCTGATCATTTACGCTGCCACCCTTTCCGCATGCTCCGCTGCATTGCAGTGGGTGCAATGCTTGCAGGCAAAGAAGTTTCTTGTAGTTTTGCATTGAATATTGTGCGTTGGCATCTCCAGCTTGGATGCATTTGGTAAGCGCAGGTATGCGCAGGTCACCCTAGAGGAGGTTTGCAATCGCCTGACAGGTTCTGGAAGACATGCGTCATGTGCTCAGATAGAACCACGATGATAGAAGTTTCTTTCCGCCTTTTCAGCAGAGAGCATAAAGCTTAATAAAGCTCATCTATTGATTCGAAAGCCACCCATTGTTTATTGCTTGTTGCAGTTTTGGATCATTGGGCATCGATGTCATCTGACGTCCGATGTCTCTGAGAGAGGTTAGTCATGTAGTCATCGCGAATGTCCAGCTTGGACACCAGGCAGTGGTCAAATCGAAAGTGACTTCGTTTTGGTTTGTGACGTGGTCGCTGCTTGCACGAAGAGCGGCCATGCCAAGCCAGGGCTTCTCGACCAGGCCTGGAGATCGTGCAGGGATTGCACAGGTTCTGTTTTCTGCAAGGTTTCTGTGGTTACTAAAGCTTTCTGAAGCTTACTCAAGCTTGTTGAAGGTTACTGACGCTTTCTTTTCCGCTTCAATGGCCATGATTTGCGAGTGCTATGTGTAGCTGGCTTCTTTCAAGCTACCTATGCACATGTAAACAGCATGAAGCACACCATAAACCTGATGGTTGATTAGTTGAGAGCGGGCTCACAACTCACGACGGTGTACCTAACAGATTGGTGGTTTTGCTAAGACTGATTGGTTGTGTGTCATTCCCTTCTTGTGACTGTTCAGTGTTGCTATTCTGGCGAATCGGTTTAGCTGACACATGTCATGCTCTTACAGTCCTACAATGACATATTTATTTACACGTGTGGATGCCTTCGTGTTGATTTGCTGAGTTTCAGCTAGTCTGTGCTTGTTTGCCCTCACATGGGGAAGTGCATCAATACAAAACCACACATACACTTGGCAAGGATCTTGGTGTCCGGGTCTATCAATTAAGCAAAAGTATATCATATAAGTACAATTGATTTACTAGTTTTATGATTTGTATGCTCTTGTTATTTCACTGGCCCATATGCCCACACACTAGCACGCCTGTACGCATCATGTTAATATGTCTCTTGCGCGTGACATGTGTACGAAATGGGGATATGTGTTGGATGCGTGTTGTGGGGACTTTCACGGGGAGGCTATGGGAGGCTTCTTGGCTTTCTCTTCACTGAGGTCATGCTCTCTTGTCAAGGCTGCCAGGACTTTTTTAAAAAGTATTTCTATCTATTTATATATATGTGTATATTTATATATATAAATATGTTTACATTCACAATTATATATGATATAAATATGTTTTTTGTTTACCACTGCATGCTGTAGCATACACTTTATATATTAACTCTCAAATGCACATCTATTTGCTTTACATTTTTCTGTTTGTGTCCCATGTGTAATTGTACAAATTGCTTTGCTCGTCATAGTTGAGTATTCACCGTGCCAGGTTCGAGGCTCCTTCCTGCAGTGCAAAAAGGTTTGACGCCTGCTGTTGGACGCTGGTGGGGTGGCAGTCTTGCGGTTATAGACAGGTATAGCCGTCAGATAATGGCGGATATACCATGATATACTTGTGTGAAGGTAGGAAATCACCCCTACCCTTGAGGGGTCACAAAAGATGCGTATGTCACATCCCGCAAATTTTCAGAGGGATACATCAGTTTGCCAAAAACATAAGGTTTTGGCGGAGGGGGTGGTGGTGACACCCATTTGATTGCAACCCTCACGCTGCACTTTTCCCCTGTTTCTGAGCTTTTTGTTTCAGGCCCTGTTTCAAGCCTTTTGCCGGGTACAAATCGATGAGGGGCGGGTACAAAAAATTGTTTTCCACCATTGCATCGAACATCCCCTCAACTATTGGTATATGTTTGAATGAATAAGAATCTATTTGAATATTTTTGAATTCTTAGCTCAGCTACGACGGCAAGTAGCAGTAATTACACCAGAACGGCAGCAGAACGACCTCAGAACGACATGCACGGTAACAGAAATTGGATCTTCATGGGGGTTTGTGCACACTTCGATGACGCGGGGGCATTTCAAATTGGTGGTTCACAGATGTTCACAGCTAGGCTTCCCAGATTCTGTACAGTATTATTTGCACGCATGCTTCCATCTTAGGGCGGGTTACTGGTTATCATCTTTTGGCATGGAACAGTCGTTACCGGGGCTTACCAGAACTCATATTGGTTGCCCGCATGACACTGGGTTGGTGACAGCTGACAAAGCCGCCCTACATCGCACGACCGTTTGGAACTACATCCCGGCGCGTGTGATAGCAAATCTACGGGTGATTCTTTTCAGAAGTCAAATGGATCAAGATGGATCAGGCTAAGTTTTTTAAGGTCCTTTCTTGATTGGCAGGAATGCGTACGATCTAGCATTTTTGAATCTCAAACAAGGCTAGCCTCGGATCCAAGAGCAAACAAATATGCAAACATACGTTCTGAACATTCCTGAACAAACTATGTTTCTTTTCATAACAGCCTGCCACGAGAGCGCGTATGTTTGCGACACTGTAGTGTTGCTACAGCTGCAATCCCATATTCATAAGTTAGCGAACCAGCTTCACAACTGCAGAATCAGGGAAAACCAAAAAACAAAAAAAAACAAGTCAATGGCAGCAGACCAAGGTCTAGCTATGATGTTTTTGTGTTTTTTGTTTTTCTGGTTTTTTTTTACGACACTGTAGTGTTGCTACGGCTACAATCCCACATTCATAAGTTATCCCACATTCATAAGTTAGTGAACTAGATTCACAACTACAGAATCAGGGAAAACCAAAAAAAACACACAAAAACAACCAAGTCAATGTCAGCAGACCAAGGTGTAGCTTTGATGTTTTTTTCGATTATTTTTGTTTTCGGGCTTAGGGAGTGTCCCGATCGGCCCTGGGGGGTTGCTGCCTTCAACAAAATCAAAGTTATATATTATTTCCTGTTTGTTCTAATAAACGGCGGGCAATAGAGGGTATACGCAGGAATCTAGGTACAATGCAGGTTAAATTGTGTTTATTTTTCTATAGCAATCCAATATTTTCCAATGAAGTGATAGTGGATATTTAATAAATTATTATACCTAATTTTTTCATCTATATAATACCAAAATAATTACCATTTGAAAAATACCCTAGGGATGATATATTAAACATTTGCT
This sequence comes from Symbiodinium kawagutii, assembly GCA_009767595.1. Taxonomy (NCBI): domain Eukaryota; class Dinophyceae; order Suessiales; family Symbiodiniaceae; genus Symbiodinium; species Symbiodinium kawagutii. Next base: position 296,719 of record VSDK01029851.1, read on the forward strand.
TAAAACATCATATTCTAAATGAAATAAATGAGGTCTAGCTAAATTTTAGATCCATAATATCCGAGATATGTAGTTAGAATTATTTTTTACTATTAACAGAATATGTTTCATAAAAACAGACATAATAAATATCGGGTATCTACGTGTTTATATTCCTTTGATTTTCTAATATGTAAAATTAACAGGACACATCTAGGTATAATAAATGAGATTACCCTAAAATACACGATCTAGTCATATTAAGTTAAGCCAGCCTAAATCATGCCATTCCTTGAACAACCCTATTCCCTAAAAGGTCCTGGAGCTAGAAAAGAAATAGCAACCAAAATATAATCTACATAGCAAATAGAGCCTGCCTAAAGTCTGCATATTCCTGTGATGTTTACTGTAAATATGTCAGTGATATAATTATCTAGGTGAAATATGAAATGACACCTCAACTATGCTTATCTTAAAACAGCCCGATATTTGTTGCTAGTAATATTTTCCAGGCATAATAAGCTTCAGTTTGCCGAACATAAAATACTTTAAACATATTCAATAAATTCTACCTTCCTTCCAGTCCCTAGAAAACACAGCAGATATACCCTGCCTAAACTATATCTATCCCTGTAAAAACTCAAACATTTGCCATTGACACAATCTAAATATAATCTAGATAAAAACAAAAAATGCAACCTAAACTTTACTTTACATAATTACATATCCTTGTAATGGCCCAGTATTTGTCCGAGCAGAATGATCTATGTATTGTGAATTAAGGTTGTTAAAAAATACAACATCTGAATATATTGAATTAAGCCTGCTTAAACTTTGCCAATTCCTTAGAAGGCCCTAGGCCTACAAATCACATAGTAGTCTAGGGATGGTTTAGGCCCAAAGCAAAGATAGAGCTCACCTAAACTGCGCATAATACTGGATTTGTCTCGCATATACCAAAGTAAGGAATGCCTGAGCCATACTTATATCTCTCTATGTAATTTTGCATGCAGAACAATGACTTAATTAGGCTTATATTTAAACATCTACACACAATGAAATAAACATATAAGGATTTCATCAAGCATATATGATCATATATGTTTGTTACTACTAGATCAGACACACTGCAATGATTAAAATCACGCACTCTCACAGCTGGCAGTTCTCTTTCTCTTTGGGATCAGAGGTAGAGCTGGCCTGGGACGGATTGGAAGATTTGGCATAGAATGAGAGCAACATGAAGGGCACAGAAATTGAGAGCCTGTTGCATTGGGTCTTGCAAGGCAACAATGACCACTTCGTAGCTCTCCTTGAAACATCCTCTTTAGATTCGGCCTCATTGCCATGCCCTTAACGCGAATCTCGAAAAAGCTGGCATCCATGGTGAACTTTGCTAGAGGTCAGGCATAGCGTAGGCAATATAGTTCTTGGCTGACCTAGCGTGGGAGATGACAGCTTTAGAAAGTGCAGTCTACTAAGTCCTCCGGTGTTGACAGTTTTGGCCCAAAGGCATGCCATGTCAGCATTAACAGCTGTTGGCAGCCTTAGCATATAGACCGCGTAGGTTCCTGAATCCTTGCGCGCGGAGAGCCATGCTGCATCCAGGGCGGTTTGGGAGGCTAGTGAAAGGGGGCATGAGGAAGCTTCCGCATGGCACGGCCATTTGAATCATTCGGAAATCCTGTTCGATCATGTCTCACAGCGTTTCATGCCTTTACACCTCCCTCGCTTCGAGGCTGCTTCAGCTTAGTGGTACCAGACACCAGGCAAGCAGGAGATAGTGGTCACGGTAGCGGCGCAGGTCTCAGAATTCTGACTTTGAATATTTGTTCTCCAAGGTCTCTTTTGCCACTGTGTTGCAGCAGTCTGAGAATGTCCTGCCTTGTTATCACATCGTGCAGAACCAGATCCGCCCAAACATCGAGGAAAACCCAGGGCGCTGCGACGCCCGGCTCATGATTGTCAGAACGTGGGACATTGCACAGTGGAGGATCTCAAGCTTCGCATTTTTTGGTAGCAAGTGATGCAAAGTGTGCATTGTTTGATGTTGAAATTGTGTTGTTATTTTTGTTGAGTACTTTCATAGCATGTGTTCAGATCAGCTTGAATTGTGTCAGAAATCCAAGGCAGAATCGTCAGCCTTTACCGTTAGCATCAAGCAGCTGGGCAAAAGCTGCAATGTTGTGTTGCTATTGACATCCTATGCCATCCCATGCCATTCTATGCCATCCTGCCCTCCATGGCCCTGTGATCCCCTGTGCTCAGGTGGTCCTGGAACGGAAAAGAAATCATCGAGGAAGGAAAGCATCGCTCCAAACGCGGTGCCAAAAACGAAGCTGCTCGCAGTGTGCTGAAGCAGCTCGCAGCTGATGAGGCAGACCTCACAGCACCTCCCCATGGAAACTCCTAGAGTGATCCCAAACAAACACGGTCCGAAGATCATCAAGCAAGATGAACCCAGCACTTTTGCGATTTGAGATGGCTAGATGGCAACCATGCTTGGATGTGATATTCCTATATATTCCTGGTCTAATTCACCGGGGGGCAAAATGTATTGCCAACCAATCTCTCAGAAGTTTCAAGGCGGTTGACGGCAACATGATTAATCATTAGAAGTTGGTTATTGACCATGCTATATTGTTGATTCGCATTTATTTTTTACAGTGAGAAAATGTGATAAAACTATCATTCACCAATCAACTATTAGTAGTTAACTACGTCAATTATGATTACTATTTATCAACTATGATTGCTCGCAGTGTTTGTCAGGCTGAGTTGTTAGATCCTCGACAAAATGGAGCTCTTGCTCAGTGGGATCTTTGGCAGGAACAAAGCTTTGCTAGACATTAGGACATTTCATGGAATATTGATTCAAGATGATTCCTCAGGTGATTGGCTCCATCTCGGAGAATTTGGATGCCACATTGGAAGTCAAGGAGGCAGGGCTTGGAGTTAAACGCTTCTTCTGCTGTGAAGATTTGCTGGCATGTTGTTTCTGTGTGTGTCGACATGTATGTACCGATATTGATTTTCGGCATGCTGTGACATTTGTGCCGCAGTGACACACACAATTTGCAGTGTTTGTTGAACAATGTTACGGTACGCGTCCCCGGAGCGTGACTGGTGAGGAAAAGCCAGAAGCAGAAGCGCCAAGGGCTGCCGAAAAAGTCCACATTTGCACTTTTACTTGCCCCCAGATCGAGGAGCGGACGAGTGGAGTCATGCCGAGTCGCACACTTACAACAAGCGCAACAAGGTCATGGATTTGATCGGCTTGTCACGACACTTAGCTAGCGACAGCAGCTGAGCTTGTTCAAACCTAACAAAGTCACGAAAGGTTGATATGTCATATGAATTATACGACCCCCACGGCTCGATTCCCTGTACTTGTAGCATTCACCCCATCACTCACCTAAGTTTCCTGTCTTTTTTTCCAGTTGCCATTCTAGCTTTCGTCACCGACCCCTGGCCTCAAGTCTTTGCACCGTAAGGAGGGTAAAGGTGGGAAATGCCGGAATTCTGTAAATTCAACTGAATTGATATTATATAGTAGGCGCTCGTTTCATTTGGTATCGCTTCGGGGCAGCGTAGCTTTGCCTCATCCAAATCTTCTACATCTTTTTGTATCTGTTTGCCGGGTTTGATTCACGTCCAATACTCTTTGGAATAGCCAGGCCTGCTTCAAGTGAACGTGTGCTCCTTCGACAATCTGCAATACTTAAGTACAGCGTTCTCACATGCAAGTGCTTTGGCAATCGGTTCAACGCATATGCTCCTTCTCTAGGGTTTATGTCGAACAGATTTCCCCTTCTGAAGCTTGCCTCAGAGCCTGTCAAGACATCATTCCCTGTACAACAGCCCAACAAACCTTTTTAGTGATGTTGGGCTCATGTCGAGATCACAATGTGGCGATCTGGAGGCTGTTGAGCCTGGGTTGAGCTAACGTAAAACGATGTAAGGTCCTGCTCGTGGGAGACTCGTGCTGGGAAAATCTGTATAGATAGAATTAGATAAATAGATACATAGACAGACAGGCAGACAGATAGATAGATAGACAGATATATAGATAGATACTTAGAGAATGGTGCACACTTTGGGAGCAGAGGCAGGCATTGCCAGTGACCCGATGTCATACGGTTTCCAGGGCGAGTTCGAAGCAACTGGATCCGGTCGAGCAACCACTGAATCACGACGAAACGCCTTTGCGGCTCTGTATGCGATGCTTCCACCCTCTTTGGAGGACCGGGTGCTGATGGTACAGCATGGTACAGGAGGAAAATACTCGTTTTTCTTAATTGATTCCCCACTTGGAAAATAGTCATATTTTCTAAGTATTTTCCACGTGTACAAAATTCATGAAAATACTGCACGTGTTTTTTCATTGGTGACCCATTGCCATGTTTCTCAATTTCTTCACTATTTTTTAGTGTCTGGGGTGCACCATTCATAGACGCCCTTTGCCAATCAGTTGCTGAAGATTTTGTAGACTGTGAATAGAATGCCCTATGCCCAAGATTCCAGCGGTCTACCTCCATTCTGCAAGGGGTTTTTCCCTCTCCAGGAGGTGTACGTTCAAGTCGCGGACAAGACTAGCAAGACTTCACCTCCGAACACAGCACAGAAAAAAACATCGGTGAAGGCGAAGGCATTTGAGCTTTCCGGGCCAGGGAACTGTACACATGCTAGCTCACTACAGATGGACTTACCCATGACTACCCATGTATCATAGCAAGCCCCCATGTTCTTTCTTAGATTTGCAAAGAGATGGATGACATGAGCCCACGCAAACAGTTGCCAGTTGCTAATTGGCTTTCTGCACGACAGAACACTCCAGCATCGCCTTCCATGACGCGAACGCGCATGACCGAAGTGAACATCATGCACAACACCGTGGTCCAGAAACGGGGAATCCAGGTGTGGAGACTCAGGGGCTGCGCAGATTTTGGGAATTGCCTTTAACTTTCTGATTCTTTGTGGCAGTTCCAGCCATGCCTTCTATTGGCTTCTCATTCGTTCTGTTAGTCTGACTTACTCGGAGATTTTTGCAGCGCATAGTTGGGCTTGGCGTCTCGTCAGAATGCCTGGGGTTGATGATGCTTAATTAAGCTGCTTATAGCTGCTTAGTGTGCTGAGAATAGGGGCGACATGGGGCGACTTACGGATTCCTTCAGCAGACTTGTGGGTGGATGTGGGTGGTAGGCCATCAAAACTTTCGCGGTGAAAGACGGAGCTTCTGTAGCCTGGCACGCCTACAGCGTCCAAGCAGGAGCTCACTGTTAGGCATCCGCAACCCTTATATAATATTGATGTGCCGGGGCTCGGCAAAAGTATTTTCGTAGCAATTGGCAATGTGGATCAATGCAGATGACGATACATCTGTAGAGGTTCATGGTGCAGCATTGCCAAATCTTCAATGAATGTTCAATTTCGGAGCATGGTGACCTAAGGAGTGCACACTCACCTGGAATTTCTACGATTCTGATCGTGGCCCCAGAACGGAGACGGTGAAAGCAGTTGGTGCCTCGAAAGCTGCTGCACAGGTGGGGGAGCGATGACAGGCAGACCTGAGACATCCTGAGACATCGACCATGGATTTCAGGCATTGGCACACCAGCAGATGCTCCTTCAACAAGGGCACATGCCACTCATCACAGAAGAGCAACTGCAGCAGCGGCAAGAGATCCAATTGGCTTTGGATGAACTTCGTGTGCAGGAGAGGTATCGGATGAAAATGGATGAAGAAAAAATGGGTTGGTAACATTTAGGGTAGGCTTGCCTGGTCCCACCGTTTTGATATCCACAGTACGAGACTCCTGGAGAGATGCCGAAAAGCCGTGCGCAGCGTCCCTGCCACAGGATGCCAGTGAGAAGGCGATCTCTTTGATGGAAACATCAGATGTGAAGTTGTGGTTCTCCTTCCTTCCAGCCGTCATGCGTTCGGTTCTGAGCGAAGGCCGGGAGCTGAGCTGTCTATGCTGCCGTCTATGCTGGTCTCCCTCTGGGCCTCTTCGGCCAGGTGACAGAGCCCAAATGCATGCGCTTCTCGATGCTGCACTTCGGATCCAAGAGAATGGGATTCCTCCCGAGCTGTGGGAAGCCTTGCTGGACGAGGTGCGCAGCTGCATGCAGCTGCTGTGGTGCGCTATATCAATCCTGAACATGGGTTAAGAAGATATGGATAGTGACCTGCGATGCATGAGATATTTACTGGGTACATTTGGGTAAATAAACATTGAGTATTACTTGGTTGTATGTGACGTTTAAGATATGTTTAGGTTTAGTATAATTCACTTGGAGATTTCAGACGTCCGTCAGGTTTGTTGTAGCCGTTTGGCAGCACCATGGTAGATCACGAGGCAAGCTTTGCAATCCGCCACTATTTCATCGCGCTGCCGGCATTGCAGCAATTGGGAGGTCACTGGTCAAGGCATAGCAGGGCTGGCCTGTAGGGCCCATGAACTTCTATGATTGAGCTGCGCTTGACTTGACGAATTTCTGAGCTGTCTAGAAAATGCGAAGGTCCTTATCGATTCAACAGGGGTATATAAATGAAGAGACCTAAGGGACTTAATGATCATGATTCATGATCTTCATGCCATGAGAGTATATCATCGGAAATCTTTGAATTGGGAGGAACATCAGATTTGTCGCAGGAATTAACAATCTCACGGAAGCAGCAAAAAAAGCAACTTTTCGATCGTATAGGAACTTTTGATTCTGTGACCTTATTGGTCTGTACTGTTCCTAATTCAAAATTCAGAGTGGATGATGCCTTTGGCACAGTTTGTAAAGTAGACTGGGCTCAGCAGCGTTGGATTTTCTATGATTTTCCATGATGGCTGATTACCTTTTTGTCAATGTATTTTGAATACCCTTCTTCTATTTTGTTCCCTTCACGCCCTTGCAACGTTGTGAGTCGCGGTAGCAGGGCTGGCTAAGGGTGAACAGCTGAGGTTTTCCACTAAGCGACGCATTTCCAGGAGAGCAGGAGAAGGACAGAGATGGACAGAGATTTTCTTTGACAGGGCAGAGCTAGAGCTCAAAAGCCTGCGAGATTGGAAATAAAGTTCAGGTCAGGATTTTGCGCAGAAGGGCTGCATTTCCGAATTGTTCAGAAGTGGCGGCGCCCTAAACCATGCTGATTTTTTTTGAATTTAGTAGGGGTCTATTTGGGAAAAAGTTATGGACAAACTTAAATGCTTGCAATGCTCGCAGGAGTATTTTCGGCGTTTCCGGCATTTACTTGCTCTGGAGCGGCATGGAGGGAACCTTGGCAGATCGGATGGAAGTATGTTGTGTGAGCTACAGTGGTATCACGCCATAGAAGAAAAGACCAGCCGGAAGATTCAGAGCCAAGGTTGATGTCTGGCATTCAGACGTACGAGCTCGATCCAAAAGCAGCATGCAGTGTTCCTACCGTCGAAGTTTATCACTGCGAGGCTTGCCCTAGCAGAATACATTCCTTGGCAATTCGGGTGGTGACTATACTGATTGATGCCTGCGTTGTAGGTTGTCATAGCTCAGTTGCCATAGCTCTTCTTTTGACCCGCACGAATCACAGCCTGAGACCCTTCGACATCAGGGCGACCGGGTCTGTGTGACATCTCCACCTGACGGAAACCTGCTGGAGTTGGTGGAGGCAAACCTGCCATTCCGATGAGAATCTTAAGAGTTGTGGCTTCAAATCTGGAGGTATTTCTTTAGTCAATGTTTTTAGGAAGCACTGTCAGGCCATGTGAGGAGAAATTTTGATCTTTGAAATGATGGCAAACATTCAATAATTAAGCAGCTCAGCCATGCTGGGGTGAGGCATGCAGTGCTTGTACCCACGACATTTGACACCCCATATTGTGTGTGTGTGTGTGTGTGTCTGTTTATGTGTTAACATATTTAATATTAACGCACTTGATCCTTCGGCTGAAAGTGGGAGGATCCCAAACAGCCTCAGAAATCATGTGTATACACATAGAAGCAAATTAAAACAGATGAATCCTTATATATGTGCCATGTGCGTCCCTGTGACTTTTGTAGTTGCTTAAGATTCCCAAGTGTGACGACATCAAGAACCTGACCTCAAAAGACCATACCTCCTTTGATGCCACTAGACGCAGCCAGGGCGCCCGACCGCTGCGGGGCACTGATTTGGTGCTTTTGGTGCCCAGCGAGGCTGCGGATGATGTTCCGACAGATTTGTCAGAAGAGACGCTTGCTCAGGCAATTGTTTTGTTGGGAGACTCCTTGCATCTCCTTGCCATGATTTACTCTAGGGCACGTCTATAGTCTACAACACATTCAAGTATTATAATTTTAATGTATTATATATGATATGCTTAGAGGTATATGTAAATGGTACAGGAGAACGTGGGCATTCAGCTATGATATTTTGATAATTGATTACACATGTTTATACACGTAATCATTTCTCACTTTCTTATGCAATGCATGCGCATGTGTTTGTCCGAAATGCATGTTACTTAATGTTTTCTTTTTTGGGGGGGTTCTGACTAAGGTAACCCGCTTCGAGCAATTGATGCGCTTGCTTTGATAGTTCCTTCTAAAGTCATGGAGACTCTGGGGGGAAGCTTACCCTAGCTATTGCTTTTTGAATGGATTTCAATTCACTTTGCTTTCTGGGAAAGCTTAGCTATTGCCTATTGAATTGAAAGCAATTCATTTAGCTTTCTGGGGAAAGCTTGGCTGTTGCTGGTTGGATTCAAATCGATTCATTTATAGTTTATGTAGCTTTTGCAGGAAAGCTGAGTTATTGTTTTTTGATTCGAATTCAATTCATCTAGCTTTTGGGAAAGCGCTTAGCTTTTGCTTTGGAGTTCAATTCGCCCAGCTTTGGGTAGTTGACTTCGATATTTTCCTTTGAGAGATTAGGATTCACGCCAGCCGTTGACTTGAAATGGAATTTGATTCAATTTTATCCTTCAGATTAGGATTGGGACTCACTTACCAGAGTCATTTTGGACTTACTTCACTTAAGTTTTCCTTTGGGGACTGCAAGCAACACTTAGCTTTTTATTTTTGACTTTATGTCAACGGACTTTTCCTTTAGGTGGGCTTGAGGATTGCAGACTCTGATTATAGATAGTTGTGGCTAGCTTGCATGTAATAGATGGGTGGCAGGTAGGTAGTTGCAGTAGGTAGCTAGTAGGTAGTAGTTGGACGAAGTGAGCAACAGCAAAGCCAGATAGCTAGCTAAGAAAAGATCATGGAAAATGATTGCATTCTTCAGCACCATGCTGAGCACTGAGCACTCTGTTATTGAGCCTCCCATGGGTCAATTGCTCAGGAGCCGTTTTGCAACATGATTTCATCAAGGTACTGTTTTGCCTTCCAAAGCTCACCATTTATACATGTTCACTGGTTCCTGTGTGTTTCCCGACACATTTTTCCACATTCTCCAATAGTTGCCAGTAAAGATGTGCATAGCTCCAAATATTTTTTTGCGCTTGGAAGCGCGCACACTTAGAATATGCATTTCCTCACAGCTGACATGTTTATAGAGTTCGCCGTGGGGTTAGTGATGGCATAGTGGGGATGTCGTCTCCCCCCGCGATCTGTTGATGTTTGAATTGCTGCGACCTGTCAAGGATTACGAATAGCACAGCTTGGCAACATCCTGAAGCCTGGCTTGGTAGTGTGACATCAGTTCAAGGCAACACACGCCTTGGCGAGGAGGCCGGTTCTTGTGGATTTCTGCCGTGCTAAATTGGTGCATTGATTGTTTCATATTGTTTTGGTAGTTTGGCTATGTTGTTATTGATTGTTTTGGTGTATTGTGTCTTTTCTCCGCTTTTTCGCTCTGTTTTTGTCAATTTTGCCATGTTTTACTGGTGCTTGGGGAGCGCAAGGTGAAGATCCACATTCGTCGCATATCAGACTTTGCATCAGATGTTGAGTTGCGTGAGGGTTCTAACCACAGGACTGGCGCTGCTGCACCATCCAAAAGTTGCATCCACTATCGGATATCGCTGCAATGTCGGTAAATCTCATTCATTGGCGAGCCCCCCTTTCTCCCTAATTGAAGCTACCGGGGATCCTCAGTTTTATTTTATTGATTTTCATGTTGCTGATTATCGACCGTAAGTCGCAACAAATTCATAATGGGTTTTGACTGAGGCTTTTAGTATTGGCAAAATGTGGCTGCAGTTGGGATTTTTCAGTTGCTTTAATCCATTATGGACAGTACGTTTTGAATTAGACATAAATCGAAAATGAGGATAGGTATGGTGCAGGTTCCTTTGGGGTCTTAGAGCCGGTTGCGTGGGAAATGGTAGTTGCGAGCTAGAGATTCAATATCTATGGGCCAGAGACATTGGTGAATTTACCGCAGTCTTGGCCTTTTTGCCAATCGGCCACTGTTGAAAGTGCTATAAATTCACTGTTTTGGTGAAATGAATCGTGTTGAACTACGTGCTGGTACAGTGTTGCACCCGCTCGCAGAGTTTGGAGGTTCGAATGCTGTCGTCCCCCTGCTCAATCAGAGATCTTGGGCAGGTTTAACTCGCAGAGGCAACGGACCCCTGTTTGCCAGCAGGACATCCCCGATTACCAGTGGAAGGGAATTTCGCCTTTATTTTCTAGTACCTCGGACGCGACATTGCAAAGTGATGTAAAGTCATCAAAGTTCCATTGTGCATTTCTTCGCGATGCTTTTGTGTCTTGCCCCTTGCTTTATGATAATGGAAGATAATGGAAGCACCTTGGAGATGGTTCTTGGATAGTGTTCTCTTTTTGCTTGTAGTGGTGGGATGCACCCGAATGCCAATATATCAAAATCAGCTTCATCCCAAGCTCCACATTTCATGGGCTCACTTTCTGGCATTCCATCCTCCAGTGCAAATTCTCTTCGCTGTTGAGACTGGAGGCCATGGAAACTCCCATGAGTCGACAACTGGCCGCACTGCGTTGTTTGACACAAGTGCAGTTGCCCGCCTGGAGCGAAAATTTTGAAGGAAGAAAACCTAGCTACCAGCAACTCGCTCGAATTATTGCGCTGGCCAAGAGAGAGAGACTATGTGACTAGGTACAGTTTTTCCTTTTTCACGAGAGACGAGATCTGCATATTTTGCAATCAATTCCATTCAATTCCTATAATATGTATTAAAACATGTTTCTCTCTATGTATATATGTTTGTATACTAGCAGTCAAATCTGCCTGTTTCAAAATACGGTCATATATTTTCAGACATGTGAGCAACCACTTTTATTTGCGCAATTCATTTCAAGTAAGGGGCTTGCGCTATGTTTTTCTTCGCATCCATAGTCAGCTGGCTGGTGAACGAGATGGGTCCGCCCATCCGAACAAGATCGGTTTGATGTATAATGTGATGTCCTTGAATTACTTGTCAATTTGATGTATGATTGAACGAGATACCCTAAAATGACGTTATCCAGTCTTAGTTGTTTTTAAACTGACCGAGGCGGGGTCGGCGCTTCAAAGTACCGCAAAAGGATCTTGTACGAATAAAAGCAGCTGCTCAATATGTGTTTGTAAGAAAAATCTACCTATTTGTAAGCGAATACCTATGCATGTACTTATCAACTCACCGACCTGTCTTCAAACCTACCTATCAATCAACTTATCGGTACAGTTCCATAGATATTTTCTTTCAAGGAATTTGTTTCCCAGCTGCATGGCTCTCACCTTGTGTTCGGTAGTTTGCACGCCAATCGCCCGTCTCTGTGAGACCGCGGGACCGCCAAGCCCAGCGAGAGAGAGAGAGAGAGAGATGTTTTCTTTGTACGATTTTTAAGCCTATTCCAAAATAGACCTACGTCTATAGAAAAAACTTACCTCTTGTAAATAAACATGTATGTTTATTGATTTGCCAATCTAAAAACATAGCTATTACATCTCTTTATCTCTTTATCTATCGATCTATCGATCTATCTGTCTATCTATCTATTTTTCTATCTATCTATCCATGTATTTGTTTTGCCTATCTTTCTTTTTCCTTCACTTGACAAAACAAATCTTATTGTTCTATCTATTTGTGTATCTGCCAATCCTTAATTCTATATCTTGTATAATTATATATGTATATATAAAACCACCTACCTTCACTAAGTTCGTCTATCTGCACATTGCATCTATCTTTGCATCTGCCTATCCACAAACCTATCTTTCCATCATTCAATATGTTTCTACATTTACCTTTCTATACATAAGCCAATCTATAAATCGATCTCCATTTCTTTGGGTTTCTTCTTTTCTATCATTTTCCATTTGCGTTTTAAATGATCTCCTTCCGTTTTCCTAATTCTTCTGGATTCTTCTGGATTCTGTTCAGCTAAGAGTTGGAGCCTTCGCTTATTCTAAGCTTCAGCTATTCACTGCTTGAGGTACTTGGATGGCATCAGGCAACTGCTGGTGGCACAGGGCCCTGAAGCCCTGGAACTGGCACAGAGCCCTGCCAGAGGTGGACTCAGCCACGACGAGGCGTGTGAAAGACTGGAGATGCTGGTCAGCACCATGGGCTTGCCATGCGGCTTGGGTATCACCATGGACATCACCACGTTCTTGGAGACCTTCATGTTGACCACACTAGACAACTAGTGCGCTCGTGTGCACTCGGTATTTTTTGTTATCACCTGTTAATGTCTTGTATTTGCCCAGTGCTGGTAGAGATTCTCAGATCCAAGAGAGACATGATGGAGGAGTCACTGAAAGCCCTGCGGGTGCAAACATAAAAAATCAGCACAAGAGCAGCTAGGGGCTGGCACAGCGCTAGCACAAGTAATCATCTTCTCCGCTGTAGACTGGCCCCAGCTCCGCGCTAGCACAAGCTCCATTTAGGCATATATCCCCTGCAGACTTTGCATGTCATAGCATGTTCCTCATCCGGTTCACCATCCGAAGAACCATCTGAAGACAATCGCAGCTCATTTTCAGAAGACTGACCGCCAAGAGGAAGAAGCCCTGCGACAGTGTGTCTTGCATGTTTTGCAGCAAATGTTGATACCGTTTATCTCACACTTGTTCAAATGCCCGGTGAAGTGTTGTAAGATCCCTTTAACAATTACGCCTGAAGGCGGGTTAAACATGGTTAAAGAGTCTTTCAGGTGCTGGAAAGCCTTTTGACACGCCATGACTTTGAGGAGCCTTGCTGCTGATCATTCGCTCATTGCGACCCTGACTGACTCACAGAAAGGAGCGGTGCTGAAAGCCCTGGAGCAGCGAGCAAGTTTGGTTCAAGGCAAGGGGCGAATCGTTGACGGCCTTGTGCTAGCACTCGATGTCACCTCCCAAAGTTCACCAAGCAAAAGGGACCAAAAAGGGATCCGAGTTGGGACTTGGGATTGACACCATGCATATCATCACATACCCATTCATTTCATGTATTCATTTCATGTATTCATTTCATGTATTCATTTCTTAAATAAAGAAACTTTGGACCAATTTGGAATCCAACTTCACTGCTTCACACCCCGGCCATGGCAACTTGCCCAGGCCCACCTGGCACTGGAAAGACGCACGTCGCTTGTGTCACACGGCGTCATGGTTTGCCACATTTGCCCAACAAGGATGAACGTTTTTGAGAACTGCATCGCAGATCATCGCAGTATATCCTTTTAGATCATCCAAGTTTGAATGAGCACTGCCAGTTGATGCAAATGTTGGCAGTTTGATGCAGTTTGAATGCTGCTTTGAGCAGACTGACTTGCGTGTTCCACGGGCATGTTACCAACACTCAGGCAATTCTCGCTGCCTGGGCGAGTATTTACATTCCGCGGGGTGAGAGAATTTTAGCAGTGGCCGACTCCAACGTGGCGGCCGACAATATTTGTGTGCCTTGATATGCCTTGATGCCAGCAGAATCGTTTGACAGATCTTGACAGCATTGGCAGCCCTAGAGCTGTATGCTCGTTTCCTCATTTATACAGCCTGCAGCTAGCATCATGCTTGAGCCCAGGTGCGCCTGCAGAAAATGGGAAGCTCGGCAAGCAAAAAAGTAGCACCCAGTTATGCCCAGTTCACAGCTGCGGGGAAATTTTCCATGTCTTCCCGATATTTCTGCACTCTGACTCTGACAGCATTTTTTCTTTATACCTTTGTATGAACATCTTCCGCAAGCATCGCATCTTCAAAGGACCAATGCCCAGATGCATTCACAATCAGGAAGTCACGACCAGAGGCATTCGTGAAAGGTCGTGGGCGATGTCAGCCCAGGCATTGAGTGCACACGAGTTGGTATGGGCAAAGAGGTGGAAACCATTTCTGGAGATGCCATGTTTAAAGAAGTGCAGAGGGTCCGGACCTTGGAGATGGAGATCTTGCTGAAGCCGTGGCTGCCGTGGTGTCATTGGTGTTGAAGCTGAGGCACGGATAGTCGTTGCCACTTGCATTGGAAGCGGTATGGATGTTCTGACCAAAGGCAAGCTGCTTGCTGTCCTGCTTGCTGTCCTGCTAGCCCATATCCGAGTGCTCAATTAGCGAAAGCAGCCTACTTTCAAGACCTCAGCATGAATCAGCGTGAGAAAAGAATCATGAAGAACCCTTTGATTTGTTAGAATATGTTGGAATCCCTTGGAGGTATTGGATTTCAACGAGTTCTAGTTGATGAGTGCACCCAAGCGTGTGAGCCTTCAGTGCTTGTACCTTTCGGCCGTGAATGCGAGCAGGTCGAAAGCTCATGTTGAGACGATGAAATATATGAAATGATATGAAATGATTTCATGTTGGTGAGATCATGGTGAGATCATGGTTTCTTCAAGTGAAGAGATGACGCCGGCGCCTAAGCTTGGCTCCCCAGGTGGTGCTCATCGGAGACCATGCACAGCTTCCAGCGACCGTTCTCTCCAAAGAGGCCCAAAGGGAAGGCCTCGGTGTGAGTCTCTTTGAACGGATGGACCCTTGGCAGCGCCATGTGGAGCTTCAATCGTATCGTATTCGTCAAGTCCCCTTTCCACAGTGCGGTTCTATTGATTTTCTAGCTGCATGACTACAGATACATTTTCATGCATTTTCATTTTTATGTCTATTTGTGGTATTCCCGATCCTTCCCTTTCATCAGCCCAGGCCACCAGCAATGGTTTGGAGCCAACAGTCCTTTTGGAGCAGCGGCGAATGCACAGCTCGATCGCGGACTTCCCCAATCAGATGTTTTATTCAGGCTGGCGGCAGTTTTAACTTTTTCCTCTCTCGTTTTCTTTCATGTTCTCGTTTTTCTTCTCCTCTCTTTATACTGTACGTTCCTTCACTCATCGACAGCATGTACATGTACTGCAATTACCTGCCTGTATGTATATCTCTGTCTCTCTCTCAACCCCAACTGGCCAACTGGGAATGTTGGAAAATCGCCACCATATTTGACTGTGAAGCTCAGATTGAAGGATTTCTGAATTAAGTCCTTCGCAGCACTGGGTAGGTCAGCTGGTAAATGCAGCAGATGATTCAAGATTGGAGGCGGTTCCCGGTTTTCCGTGGCCAAATCCTGCAACTCGTCTCAGCAAGATTTCAGGAGACATTGTTCGGCGGTTCAAGCTTCGGACAATTTTGGAAGGTAGAACTCTGTGGCTCTTGTTGTTGTTGTTGTTGTTGTTGTTGTTGTTGTTGTTGTTGTTGTTCTCGTTGGCCATTTCCACTGCACCATTTGCGAGTGGCGATTGTCATGTCCTCTCAGGATTGCAGGGTTGCCTTCGTGGATGTCTCTTCCGTGGTTGAGAGCCGAAGGGGGTTCTCCAAATTCAACCAGATGGAGGCCATTTCAACGGGACATTGTAATCAATTATTCTGCATGACTTCCAGAATTATGTCCTGGCTTTTCTCGTTGATGAACTCCAGAGTATGTCCAGAATTCTCGTTCTCCATGTTTGTTTTTCCGTTTGATTTTGATAGCCATGACTGACTGAGAACTGAGGCAGAGGCAGTCGCAAGTGTGCTTGAGAAGGTGATCAACGCAGGCTACCCTCCAGATCAGATTGTGGTGCTCACCCCGTACCTGGCACAGAAACAGGTGCCCTTTGTTGTGAGCGCACATATTGTATATACATTGATATCGATATCAGATATCATTTGAATTTTTTTTCAGACACAGTTCACTCTTTTCACATAGTTTTACATCATCATCGTTTTATGTTGTTTCACACTGCGAAATTCACATTAATTAGCAATATCATATGTTTCACATCCCTTGATATTTCGCTGTCTTCGCAGCGTGCAGGAGCTGCTTCGTGCCATCCGTGATAGGGGTTTGGGTCGCTACTTGCCATCGGCCGAAGAGAAGAGACATTGCTGTCACGTCGACACCATCGATGGCTACCAGGGCATGGAGCAAGGCCTTGTCCTCTTCAGTGCCACCAGAAGCAATGACTCCAATGCCTTGGGACTCTTGGGATTCAATTGTGAAAGGCGGATCTTGAGTTCTGTGTTTTCGTTCGATGAATTCTGTTGAATTGTCTTGAAATGCTCAAGCTCTACTGAGGGCTGGGACCTTGTCAGCGAGGATCATACTAGCACATGGCTACAATTTTGCAAATGAAGAAGTCCTGTACAGATTTGCAATCTGTGCAAATGTGGAAATCAAAGGGGCTCCAAGTCTTGCTCAGATTTGATTCATTTTGATCCCGCAAACCAAGGATTCCTGTCAGACAATCGTCGGATGAATGTCATGCTCACGCGTGCGAAGCAAGGCTTTTGACTCGGTGTCGGAGCTTTGTATTTCTATTTGATGTTGAGCTCGACCTGGCCACAGGCCTGATCGTTTTTGGAAGCCAAACCACTCTGCAAAACAGCAACTGGGCTTGGAATCAAACCGGAGAGTTGTTTGGTGGATATTTTGCCCCACAACCAACAGAGTGAGTCATGTGACGCATGAGAAGTGCAAAGTTTTTTTTGTTTTTTGCACCAACGCAATTCCATACAATTCCAAGGTGAATCCTTCGAGTCCAAATGGCCTGCGTGGCTGTCATGGATTGAAGAAAGAAATGCCAACATTTCAACAGAGGAGTTGCATTCCAGGCTCATTTTATGCAAAGGGCGTTTAAACACGTCAAAAGCAGAATGTTATAGTGTTTGTCTTTCTTTCTTCCCTCTCTCTCTCTCATTCCTCTCTGTTTCCCTCCCTGCAGAGTCCACATCAGTGCTGCTACACTACTGATGTAGCTAGTGGAAAGTGTGAGGGTGATCGAGCTTGCTGTGCACGGAATCGCTCTGCGATGGGAGGCAAAATGAAGC
The DNA here is from genome assembly GCA_009767595.1 of Symbiodinium kawagutii. NCBI lineage: Eukaryota > Dinophyceae > Suessiales > Symbiodiniaceae > Symbiodinium > Symbiodinium kawagutii. The sequence continues at coordinate 313,889 of VSDK01029851.1, forward strand.
TGCCATGGCACGAAGCAGCAGGTGCACAGAAGCTTCACGTTCGGCACTGCCTTGGCTCAGATTTGGTGAAAGATCTTACTGGCTCTTGTAGGGGTTCTGCGACGGTTTTTGTTTGAGAGAAGAGATGCCCTGCTAACATCATCCAACATTAAATTCTTGTGACAGAGTGGGGCTGGAAAATGGAAGGCAGAAGCCAGGGAAGACATTGGGATGCACAGGGCAAAGTGCCGGGTACATAGATGTTGACGTGCTTATCGAATCTCTGCATCTCTTTGCTCACTTTGTTGCGCTCGGCGCAGTACTTCGTCGACCTCTCATCAAGCAGAAGTTCGCGCTCCTGCGAATTATCACGAAGAGGACGTGGCATGTTTTCCTCTTACATTTGCCTGCATTTAGGAGGAATCTATGGGCATGTTTGGTGCTTCCGGTGTTGGGTTCACCTGATGCTTACATTACGGCTTCACTGGATCTGGAGAAGTATCAACCGCAGGACTATCTACCAGTAGCATGGGATTCCGAGATGCCCCAGTGTCATGATGTTAGATTGCTCTGAAAGCATGATTGCCATATGATTGCGATGTGATTGCCATGTGATTGCGATGTGATTGCCATATGATGCCATATGTTTGCCATTTTTTTGTTTGGAGCTTTCATTGCGATGGCATCAAAGCACACCCGAGGCCAGTCTCGTGGCGAAGGGTAGTGGGAGGGTTGCGCAATGTAGAAAGATCAAAATTCGATGCATTGGTGGCACCCAGGCCCCAAATATCCCAAAATATGTCTTAAATCAAATCTTAAAGATTTGGTCACTTGGGGCCCTTCATGGTTAATTGGGTTGTGTTTCCTTTTTTCTTCGGTGTTTTCCAGTGGTGTTTTTCAATGAAGCGATTTGGGATTTCGGCATTTCAGGGTTTTCTGTCAAAGTGGGAAATCCGACCACCAAGCACGATTTTGTGGCCCCAGTAGTATATTGGATTACCATCATCACCGAACTTTTTAAAGTTCGAGTATCAAGAAAGGTAGCCTGAGCTACCTTAGTTCACTGTAGTAATTACTAGGGTTACTAGGGGATCCTTCGGCCGACTGATATGATGAGTTGAAGTAAGTGCTGGTCCATTAGAGGCCCTTTTAGCTTCCAGATGAATGATGGTTTGTTGTGGTCAATGATGGTCGCAATTATTATATTATTTATATTTGCCTCCCTCCTCGTCGGTCCTTGTCATTTTCCATTGATAATTATGATGACCACCCCCACCACTCATGTTTCAGCCACTTGCAGTGATTCCTTCTTGCATCAACACCGCATTGAGCGTTGCATAGCAGTCCTATATCAAATATATACCTATAGAATAAATTATTTTAAATTCGTACATCATACATTGATATCCGAGTTGCATCGAAGTTGCTGTAAGATGCTGTGAGATGCTAGCCATTCTCCGGCATTGCGAGTGCGCCAGGACATGCCGCAGCCTGCAGGGAGTGCGCCTCCGCCTCGGGCGGCCACTCCATGGCAACAGGTCTATTCCAACGAGTACAAAGCGTTTTACTACTGGAACAAGGCCCGAGGGCATCCCTAGGGCATCCCTAGGGCATCCCTAGGGCATCCCTAGGGCATCCTAGGAGGGCAGCGGTGACCAGCACTCAATCCTCGCGGGGAAACTATGGGCAGAAGCATTGTTTGGGACTGTTTGGTATAAGTTCGTCACGAGGGTCGGAGTAGTCCAGACGTCAAGCCTACCCAAGGGTCGGGCGCGTTTCCCAGGAGTTTTGCTGTTCGTGTGACATGAGTTTTAGTAAGGGGGAAACTGGGAGAGTGCAACCTTACTCGTTTCAAGCAGGGACCTTGGGGGGGTTCTTAATTACGGAGACTTCCTCCCTTGTTGTTGTGACGAGTAATGCTTAAGGAGACCGGCGTTTGTGGCCAAGTCGTCGTTCGTGGGAGACTTGGAGAGGGGGAATACTGGTTGAGGTTTGAGGTTTGAGGTTTGTTTGGCCCTGAGGCGTGTTCTTCTTGGGAGGTTAGTTTGACATGGCGGAATCTCAACCTAGGCAGTAGCATAGCCGTAGACGGCATACAGGGCTTGTCATGTCAGGTTTCGGCATAGAGTGCTAAATACTCAGATAAAAACCTCCTGTGACTTGAGGGAACCAGGACCATTTCTCAGAGGTAAAGCTGTTTCAGAATCGTGATTCGGTCCGTGAGAATACCACAGTGATGAACAGCGCCAAGGCAAGCCTTCAGGATTTCCCATTCTTTCCATTTCTTTCCCATTCTTTCATTGCAAAAAGGTTTGAAGATCTAGAGTGTCAATGAGTGTCAGTGTTACTGGGTTCCATATGTTGTAATATCTTTAGTCCGGCGTTTCCGCATCCACAACCAAGTTCTTTGAGAGTGCATCGAAGGAGCTGGAATGATTATGAATGATTAACGTTACTCATGAATGATTAGTATGAATGATTGAACCGATTGAACCTCTTGTTTTTGAGTGATTTACTTTCCTCGATTCTGTTTTAGATGAGGCAGATCGCCTACATGGGACATTTCTGGCACCTGAAAGCAACACCATTGGTGCTACAATTGTTTGGCAACATTTGTTCCCTTTCTCTAGTCGTGGAAGTTGGGGCCCCCAAAAGTCGAGCATGATTTGACCCTACTCCGCTAGCATACCTAGGGATCCAGAACCAACACTGGACGCCCTCCAGCTTCAGTTCCTCACCACGTGAGGAGACCAACGTAACGCAATGGGAGGAGCCTCCCACCTTCATGCCTGCACCTCCAGAAGGTTGAAGCGACTGAAGCTGAGCCCTGCAGGTACGGCTTGGCAACAGCTTCTACTAGCCACGTAGAAATTAAAACACCGAAAGAAACAATGAAGATCAATCAAGTTTATATAATCGAGTTATTTTGATCAAAACTTTCGTTGTTGATGCTGAGTGCATGTCAACCAGTGGCTTGGTACAAGCTGGTGAGCCACGGACCGCAGCGGAGCACAGCTGAATCTTGTTAGCGTAAACAGCTTGGCCATGCTTGGCCAACGGCACCCAGCTGCAAAAACAGCACGCCTCCACTTATTCCAACTTATCTCAACTTCATTCAACTTCCAGTTCTCCTTTGCAAAGTTCATCAAAAAGTTCCCAGGAACATGTGGGGTGCAAGCAAAGCCATGGCGCCCTGGAGAGCAAAACTGGCCATGAAGAAGGACGAGCTCGTTGTGTCTCTGCATTTGCATTTGACAGCATGGCGACCCAAGTCATCACACAGATCGAGCAATTGTGCGCGACCTGGACCCACCTGCTGAGAACAATTGTGCCCTTGGATATCCCTGGCTGCCAGCACGGCATTCCGCAAATGGCAGGTAGCAAGCAGAAAATGGTGAATGCTGGTACAGGTTGTAGGCTTGGAAGCACCGATGCAAAGAGAAAGGTGGCAGTGGCAGAAACTTTATGATTTTGTGTTTTTTGGTGATGGTTGGGATATGTTCTGACTCGTTCAAGATCATTCGAGAACATCAAGAACATCAATGCAACATAAACGCGGCACTCTTCATGGATAGCCTTTGAATCCGCAAACCGGACTGTGCCGATGCCCGCCATGTCATCGTCCATTCACTAGGGTTTTCGCCCAGCGATTGTGTGCCTTGTTGCGCCTACGGCCTGATGCATCAGACCCTGGACTCTAGCGATGTGTTTGGAGTCTTGGCTTCAAAATGTTGGATGCGTTTCTTGTTCCCACTTTAGCAACAGAAAGGTGATCGCCCCGCGATGCTTTAAGCTCGAGAAACTGGTTTGATCCAGTCAACTCCCGCCTTGTCGGCAGCAAGCCATTGGACCGGCTTGCAAGAAGCCACTATCATAGCTTTGCTCCATGTTTCTTACAACCAGAATGATGAGTCCCAGAACTATCAGAACTTGTACCAGATATATCATGAGTTCATCCAACGAATTCATGCAATTTTATCAATATTCTTGTCCAATTGATCAGGTTACTTGCATGGAAGCATCAGCGCTGCAGAGCCTACCATCACTGAAGGCGAGGCATTTGCTTCCCATGTTCAACTGGGGGTCGCAGATCATTACATGTGAAGGCACGCAAGCTGCCATTGGCCGAACGATTACAGGTCAGGTGGATTCTTTGTGGGACACGGGAGTCCCATATTGGACCAGATTTCTTGCAGGATCTTGCAGGAACATATGTAAAATGTAGCGGGCATTCATTGCGATAAACTGTTTTGACCCTGCCCTACTTGTTGGCTGATAAGCACGGAGCAACAACATGAGCAACAATTGTAGTTTGCTCAAAATTTCTCAGTAAGCACAAGCTATAGTTCATTCTTGCATATTGTTGCATCTCACATGCATTTTCCCAAATGTGAATGGTGGTGCGCCAAGAGGTTTACAGCCTCAAGAGATTGGAGGCACCTGGGCTCCAGATCTTTCTACGGGATCGTCGTCCAGTTTGTTAGCTCGGGTGTCCAGCGCCTTGGATTGCCTTAGAGGTCGCTCGATTTCTGTAACCTGGCAATACCTGGCATGGATTCGGACGTTGAGGGTGATGTAGGATGATGTAGGATGATGTAGGATGATGTAGGATGGTGTAGGATGGTGTAGGATGGAGGCTAGTTGAGTTGAAGCAAAGAATTCCTGCAACGAGGAAAACGCCTGAAGATGGACCCAGTCGTAGCTGAAGATGACGATTGCATTATGGTGGGCGCCAGCTGCAGTGCTACAAGCACGAGCTCTGCGATGCTTGGCTGCATCCCATGACTTGTGATTTGGAGGGCTATGATTCGCTTAGCGTGACTCCCTGGATCTCCAATGATCTCCCTGGATTTCTCTGAGTTTTAAGTTGTTTCACATGATTTCACATTGTGTATGTTATTTCGAGTTGTTTTATTTTGGTTTGCGCGGGCTGCTTCAACACCTGCAACATGCGCAACTGCTCAGACTCAGGGCCCGAGCTTTATCCAGAAATGCGCCCATCATGCTGCACGAGTTTCAAATCGATGAATCGAACGTGCCAGGACGTCATGTTTCTGAAGAAATCTTTGACGGGATTCAGACAGATGGTTTGTCAACTGGAGATCGTTGAAATGATGGTTCATCGTTCATGATGGTTCAGATGTTGATGTTTCATTGATGTTTCACATGGCCCCTGAATCTTGCTTCAGAAAAAGGACAGCGAAGAAAAAAGACTACTACCACCAGGAAGGCAGGAGACACTGACACCGACACCTCCATGATCCTCCATGTTTTGTGTTTGTTTTTTCTTCTGGCCTTATTGTCCTGTCCTGTCAATCGAATCGCATGAAACCAAGTTGGATGCCAATCTGGTCGAGGTTTTGCATACACAGGTTGGTACATGTTGAACAATGCTAAGCACTGCATACCTTCTCATCCTTTCTCCGAACCAGTTCTCCAGTCCCTATCCAAACGCCCATGGCTTGACAAGTGTTGTGGGAGAATCAGGATTATCTTATCAGTCAGCATGTGAGAATCTGTTCAAGTTCATTTCGAAACATATACGGTGTGGCGGGATGTGGCAAGATGTTCAATTTGGACATTTTGGACTGACAGATGGCCTTGTTGGGATTGAACAGGGCCACGAAGCCACAAACTGTAGCCGGATTCCAATTCGGCCCAAGACCCAATGTACGCGTAGCATTTGACATCATAGGCGATGATGCAGCCAAAATAGATGTCATGGATTGCCCTTGGGGAAAGATATGTCGAGAAAAATCACGCCAAATGGCATACTGCGGCCTTTCAGGGAAAGCGAAAGCAATGTGGGCCCTGCATTGCGAACCAGTTTTTCGAGAGAGGTATTCCAGAGCCTGGCTGCTTTCTCAGCAAGCTGTCAGTAAGAACGTGCAGTGAGCTGACATTCGATGTTGCTGCTCAGCGGTTGCTGTGTAGACTTAGGTGCAGAGAAGGAGTGCCCTGTCTGATTCAAGTGTTCACATGTGTTAACAAAAGGCGGGTTTCGCGTGGTTTCACGTCATTGTCAACAAGCTGTTTGAACACACCGAAGGCCCATGAAGGCCCATGAAGGCCTCCAAGTGTTGCGCCCGTATGGCAAGGAACTGGTATCGGGGCATGGGGCAGTCCCAGGGCCTTGCTGCTTTGAAAGAGTCAATGCAGAGCGCACACTTGGAGGTGCGCCAGCTGTGCGAAAAGCCTTGACAAATGTAGCCAGTGTATTGATGGTTGGTGCATGTTAGTGGTTAAGAATGATTAAGTTGTGCTATGTGAGTTATGTGTAATAGTGGTTGTTGATCATTCCCAACGGCATCGTTCATCAATGTTCATCACAATGATGCCTTGCCAGTGTTTGATAACGTAACGCCATTTAGTTGAATTAAGTGCAAGATCCCGAAAGATTTGTACCGTTGGAAAGCCATGGAAAGCCTAATTACAGCTGAATTGTACTGAAACAATGCAATCTTGCCTCAGAATGTATGAATCATTCAAATCAGATGTTGGAGAATGAATTCGCAAAATCTTTGATCAGAAAAGGGACTCGCTGGATTCATGCCTGCCTGACTTGAATAATTGTGGTGGGCATTCCGCTAATTTCAAATCAAATGTCCGCACATTAATCCTTCATGTGCATTTTTTTATTCATACGGTGATGCTGTCACAAAGCTATTTCAATAAGTGGCTAAAATAGTGTACTTCTATCATTCATCATTTCCTTGCTCAGACTGTTCATTTTGGAATGAGTTGAGCCACTACAGAGTATATCCAGTTGTGAACTGTTCACAGAATTGACACTCCAACATCATCCCCCATGGTAGTTCAAAAAGGCAAATGGGAGGCTCAGCCATCCTTCAGAAAATAAAATTCAGAAAAGAATTGGCTTGGGCCGCCCCTGGGTATTGTTCTGGGAATAAGCCAATGCTGACAAAATCGTTGCTCAAGGGGATCAGCATGCTCAGCAGCGAACTGAGCATACTGCTCTACTGATGAATTTTAGAACAGCAACCTGCTTGAATCGGTGGTACTGAAAACAAGGACAGTATGGCAAAACTCCATGTATTGTTGTTCTTTTGTTTGAGGGCTTGAGCCCAAAAGCTGGCTCATGCGACCTTGGGTAATTACTTCATTTTTGCTACCTTTTTAGGGGTCCGAGTCACCCCGCCAGCAACCAACTAGGATCAACACTTTTAGACCTATGAATGCAATAATTGCTTTCTATAGATGCAGTGCATGAGTTGAAGGAAGTTTGGAAGCCAAACTTCCGACTTATGGAAAGTTGAAGCGGTCAGTTTGTCCGTCAGACAGGAGAGAGAAGATCAAAGATGTGTGTGCATGCATGACTGATAAGCAGTGCGCCAAATGCTCAACGTTTTGTACTCCCGCATGCTCGAAAAAGGTGGGATCGTCCAGCGGGCGGGTGCGGAGGTCAGTTGGGAAAGGGATCTGCAAAAATAGCACCTCACTGTGGCCAAATGCACATTTGCAAGTCAAACCTATACACGAGTGACGATCATCATCATCATCATCATCATCATCATCATCATCATCATCATCATCATCATCATCATCAGCAGCAGCAGCAGCAGCAGCAGCATCAGCACCACCACCACCACCTTCAACCACCATCCTTGCCATCGGTTGATCTCAAACAATTCTCTCTTCCTACATTCGATTAATCTCTTTGGAACCTTCCGCCATCGCCATGTGCTACTACTATGTAATCTGGGTGGGTTACAGCTATGGACATGATTGATTTACCATATACCCACTAAAAGTTAGACTTGTAGCAAGGGATCTAACAGCCACCAAGCAATGTTTCAGGATATATAGGGCCCATGATTGTTATTGTGTTCCAGGACATGCTCGCAGAGCTGGGGCCGTGCTCAGAGCCGAATGGGTCTGATGGCTCCTGGCACCAGCTTCAAGTGCCACTTGCTGCGACACTGGAAGCGTCTGCGGCGTCGACCACATCAACCAGCCCGGCAGCTTAGTGATGAGCAGATTGGCATAGGAAAACCACTTTGCATATCTTTGCATTCCAAAGCCTTTAGATAAAATTAGACTTGGAAGTAAAGGACACAGCAGGACAGGTTGTTTCTCACGTGCTCCGTGGATCAACTGAGATGAGGTGTGCAACCTTTGGCGTGGTGGTTGATCCGCCCGCACTTGCCAACTTCAGACGCTTCCGCGAATGCTGTCACCGCAAGGCCCTGAATTTTGGCCTTGACATCCCAGCATGTCCCAACCAGCAGCGCCCCGTACAGGTTGTTCATGAGCCCGGATGAAGTCGTCAAGTGCCTCACGGTCAACACTGAGCGGAAAGGACAACTTCACACCATCATTTGATGAGTCAAATGATTGTCACTGATCTTCACTATGTTCAACTTACATCAACTAATTTTCCCCTATTGGATCCTATTGGGCTAATTCTGGACTCTGACTATATCTGCCGTTTCTACTTGTTTTTCTTGTTATGTGATGTTATGTTCCCCAGCTCAATTGCAGGAGTTGAGATGCCCTCATTTCGTGAAGCTTTCGAATGGCGGGTAGTGGGAGGGCCTGCGATTAAAAAGCGCAAGCGGAAAGTTGACCGGGCAAATTTCAAGCTTCAGATCCAAGGCAATCGATCCTTGTTTGATTCACCGCTTCCTTGTTGCAGTGGGACATTTAGGGTATCATATGCCAGATCTATACATCATTAAGTCTCCAGATTTGCTAAACCATTGCTCATTCTTTTTGACTTGCCTCCGTCAGGCCCATAGAATTCTATTTCCATTGCTCATTGAGTTGCGGTTAGATATAGACGTTGCAGCACATGATTATGGACGAATCTTACAGCCTGCCTTCTGCTTCCAGCCGAGGGCAAGACCCCTGCGCTGATCAGCCGCCGCACTTCAAGAATTTTCCTCTTCGGAAGGAGCAGCTGAGGCAGTGGCCAACCGGGAACCAGCGGTGCTGTTACTTGTGCAGTGGTTCCATACTGTTTCATGTTGTTCCTTGTTGGTGCAAATTTCCGTACAGGGCTGTGTTTGAGTGGGTTGGATGAGTTGGCTTCTGCCTTTTTGGCAGACTGCCAGTCAAATATCAAATACCGTTGCTTGGACCCAGGTCGCTGTGGTGGATGCAGCAGCAGGAGAAAACCGATCACATTTTTGATTTGACCTTGTGCCGTGTACGAGTGGATCCAGCAAGCCCTGCCACTTGATCCAGTGGTGCGCGTTCCTATGTGAAGAGTACCTCCATGTCCACAAGTTCTCTTCCTCAGCGACCCTCAATCCTATGGTGTTGTTGTTTATTGTATTGGTCATTCCCTTCGCATACAGAGTCCACAGTTTGAAGGCACTTGGTGCGTTCTGTGCATGAGCGCTGACCACTGGCCGTGCCAAGGCAGCTCAAATTCCCCCAGGATTCATCCACTCGCCTCATTTCCGAGAGCTCAATTGGCAGCTGGAACTCGCACGCCGAGCCTTTTACAAAGTACGAGGCCATTGCGGGTTTTGACTTTTTGACCCAAAGGAATTGAAAGGGTTGAAAGTGTATAACCTGTCTTGACATTGTTTGACCAAGCTCTTTTTCACAGCTGGTTGAACTGGTTGAGTGCAGAATTGAGCAAGAGTACAATTTGAGAGCCTGTTGAGTGCACTCAGGTGGGATTCTGGGAGATGCACCTGGATACGGCAAAACTGCCACTACCATTGGCCTGATTGATAGTAGCATTGCGGAGCAGCCGCCAGAAATTCCTTCAGATCTGCAGCCTTACTTCTTTCATTCGTTTGCTACTCTAGCCCCTTGGCTGCACATCCTTTTGCTCTCACCATCCTCTCACCCTTCTGCTTCAGAAATGTGGCTGTGAAAGACATACCGTGACACTGATCCGCTCACAGGTCCTGGTTCCCTCCAACTTGCTGGATCAGTGGGTGGAGGCTTCTCGGCCAAAGGCAAGACGACAAGCAAGGACTTCGACATGTGACAAGTTCCAGTGGTGCTTGTTGTCATTTTATGTCATTTCTATAGCGTACTTTTAATTTGACTTGAGTTTTCAGTTTTCGTCCAAGAGTTTGACACAACTTTTGCTTGACTTGATTTGTGTTCAAGGTGTGAATTGCAAACTTGATGCAAGTCAAGCAAGTCAAGTTCTGCCGACTAAGGAAATCAATAAATTCACCGAAGGAGCTCTCGCTTCTCCCCCGGCTCGCGGCGCCATCACGCCCCTGAAGGCACGCCGGGGTAAGTCGCGATATGTCGCCTAGTTCAGCACTCACCTCTAGCTTCAAGTGGCTCCCAGCACTGCTACCAGGTTCTTGCGATCAAAACGGTCGCAAACCTCAAAGCGCTTTCTGTGGATGATATGAGCCATGCAGAGCCTCGTTTGCAACGAAGTAATGTAAACAATGGACCATTTGAATGGACTCAAGCGATCTCAAGTGACCCAAGTGGCTGCTTACAAGATTTTACAAATGTCTCTCACTTGACTTTAATCGGTTCTCACTTGATACTCGGTTCTCAAACGCAGCCGACTTTTTCCAAATCCTTTGAGCAGTTCCGAGGCCATCGTGATTTGTTCATATCGGCTCCTTTATTCAAAGGTCTACCGTGCCCGGTTGTTGGAACTGGCAGGTGCGGCAGGGGTTGCAAGTGGCATCGACCGCAGTCCTGATGCCAAGAGATCAACGCCTGCATCTCTGCGTGGTCCTGTGGACCTTCTTAGTTTGCGACGGAACACACG
>VSDK01029851.1:324711-416633 GCA_009767595.1 Symbiodinium kawagutii
CACGACGCTTTCGAGAGGATCCAGGGTCGCTGCTTTGGGACCGTGAGGACCAAGCAGAATCGATGAAAGATCCCTTCCTGTTGACTTTTCCTGTCCTGGAGCAGATTTGGTGGAGACGCATTGTCTTGGATGAATTTCATGAGTTGGAGGCGCGGTTGAGTACAAGCAGGAATTGGCCAAATAGGCATGATAATTGAATAGACTATTTTTGTATTTAACTTCCATACTTTTATATGTTTGCACATATATTTCTACATATATTCAATGCATTTAATGTAAGATTACATGTTCCATTTCTGTACGCATGATCCTCGTTTTTGGAGCTGTTTGACGCTGCGCATTCGGTAACTTTTACAGTAAGTAATTCATCAATCAGCAGATTCAACCCCCACTTTTTGAATATGAGGCACATGGAGGCACCAAAGGGATCCAAAGCCAAAGGGATGGTTTCCCGAAGTTCTGGGCTGGTAAACCTGGATAAGAATCAGACAGCAAAAGTATCTTTCTTCAAATTTGCTTGCAGGCTATTGGTGAGACTGCACAGTTTGAGTCATTGCGAGGAATTTGTGCCCATTACCGTTGGGGTTTGACAGGAACACCTCCCACCAGAGATTTGGCGCAGGTCGCAACATTGGCGAAAGTTTTTCAACTGGGCCAGCTGCCGTGTGCAGATGAGAAATGTGCGTACAGCACAGATTTGGCCCAAGAAATGGCCCAACACTTTTTGGATCATTTTGCCAGACAGAACACCAGCGAGGAGGTGACACCCGTGCCTTTGAAGGAGCACATCATCACAGTCGATCAGACAGCAGAGGAACGAGCCATTTATTTGCAAGCCTCCCGAGATGTGGCGGAGAATTCAGGTTCCGCCTTGAGTGAGGAAGATCGGGCTGAACGACTCATCAAGTTGTGCTCGCATTTCGCTGCATATTGCGGCATAACCGCAGCCACCTCTGACGCAGGCTCTGAATGTCATCGCATCATTTCGACCAAAGAAGACCACGCAAAAAGGACGTCGAAAGAAGTTCTGCAACGAGCCGTCCAACTGGAGCTGCTGTGGCAGACTTTGGGAAGCCGCAGTTCCGATCAGCAAGAGATTCTGGAGCAATTGGGGGCTGACCCTTCTGAATGCGCGCAATTCACAGGCAAGACACCGGTGGAAGTGCTCGGAAGCCTGCGAGCTACACAGATAACTGAGCCGCCAAAATCAGAAGAGGCTCAAGATGTTCCAGAACAAGCTGCCTCGTTAGCATCGTCGGCTAATCCGGAGGTTCCGGACGAAGTGGAGAAGAATGGTGGCGCATGTTGCGAGGATCGGGAGATTGCTTTCACAGATGCTGGCAATGGAAGCAGCTTCTCCTCTCCCACTGTTTCTAAGCCAAATGTTATTGCCAGTTCCAAATTGTCCAACAATTCAAAGGATTATTCAATAAGCAATTATTCAAATTGGATCTAATTAGTCATTTGATGTTAGCAATTCAGTGACCTTGCCTGGCAGCAGAATGTGTCGATTCGTCATTTACTTAGCACCGCGACAAGGCAGCAATGGCCGCTGCTGCCTTTCGAGAGGCTGGATTCTAAGTGGTGGTGTGAAGCCTTTGGATGTCTTGGCTGGGGTTTGTGGGAGTTTTGTGATTTTATTTTGTAAATAATGGTTTCATATGGTTTCATGATTTATGGTTAGTGATTGAGAGGTTTAATAGGGGTTAGAGCCGTTGATTAATAAAAGTCAATGATAAGGGATAAGAAGCAACAATTTCCCAGCCAAGTCGCATCAGACCGTGAGGCGTGCAGGATGTCCGCACCACATTTGCAGCGTTTGGCTGGTCCAAGATTCTCAGCGCAAGAAGCTCTTCATCCTGTCGCCAAAGGCCCTGATCTTGGACTCGGCTGCATTGCTTCAAGATGCCCGCCCCGTTGTCATCGAACCAAATCTTAAGCATAGGGATCGACTTTTACATACTTTTGCCGACTTTTACCATTGGTTTCCCATTTCATCCCATGTCGAAGCACTGCTGACAGTACTAACCACTGCTTCATTGTGATTGCTGACCAATCCATCTCAATCTGATTTTTATATGTAATGGAGTGCAGGAGGCAGAAGAAAATCGAATCCCAAACAAGCACTATCTTTTCCATCTTTTCCACCCAATCCACCCACTATCATTACATATTGGAGGTGCCTGTCTTGGCTCAGGTCGAATGGTGAGCGCAGTCCAGGCTGCACTTTCTGCACGGCGATCTGTAGAGCGCCATTGCTGCACTGAATCGGTTGTGGTTTGAGGGAGCACTGGAAGCACAGCTCGACATACTTCAACTCTTCCAGAGCTTCCCTCCAAATCATTGGTATAATATCGATCGGATTACAGATGCTTAAGATATTGGAATCTCTAATATGATCAGAAGCTAATAATTCCAATATTAGATTCATGATTTCAGTTCATGGCAGTTCCGCCAGCCTTGACATGCCTATGGCAGTGAGGTTTTTCAAGCGAACACTTGCAGCTGCGCGGGGCGACTCGTCAGCTGACCAGCGATCATGCAGCATTTGTTTGGAGGAAGACTTGAAGGAGGAGACCTCTGAAGATAGGGGTGGCATGGGGTGGCAGTGCCTGTCATGGCATGCTGTGTTGTTGTGGGCTTTGGTATGCTTTGGTAATGAAGCTGAGTTGTTGCGTTGAGTTGATCTTGCCATGAAAGCATTGCCACACCATGCTATACATTACCCATCATTTCCCTATTGGCTTTCGCAGGAACAGTTGTCCATCACGGTGTGCGCACATGTGTTCCACACGGATTGTTTGAAAGAGGTCATCAAGCACTTCGGGACGTGTCCTGCAAGCTGGTGGCATTTAAGATGTTGAGTGACCAGAATGACAGATAGGTCAGAGATGGGGAGGTTCGTTCATTAGAATCCGGAGTCTGGTACTTTCCTAATTATAGTGACTATACTTGCATAGACTTTCATATATAATGAATATGAATGAATTATTTTCATCATTTTCGTTGTGCGAGCCACTGTGCTTCTCCCTGTGTGAAGGTATGCCGGCACGACCTGGTTGGCAAAAACAAGGTGACGCCACTTAGCCTGGAACTGGCACCAGACACACGAGCCGAGAGAGGAGAGCCAACTCGGCCCCAGAAACAAAATCGAGGTTAATGAGGTTCCTGACAAGAATGGATGATGATGATCATCAATTTAGAAGTACACCATTTGTGGACAACCTCACCTGTCGCATCCAATCGGAGTGTATGACGAGGTATGACATGGTATATTATGCATGGGACTGGCGTGGCATGTGGAATATATCCCTTGGTTTCTTGGTCCTTCCAGTGATGGTTTAAGATGACGAGACGGAAGAAGTGCGCGGCAATATTCAGTCAGTCACCAGCAAAAGCCAGTGATCAACAATCGGAGTCAGTATTGGATAAGGATCACAGGTGGATTCGTGATGTACTACCTATTTGGGTTGGTTAAGTACCACCTTAGTAATTGCATGTAATTGCTAAGCCCCAGATCTATGATGTTCTATGAGCTTTGCAGGCGTGCCCTTGGCTACAGAGATCCTAAATTCATTTGAATTCTAAGTAGCAGCTCTCCACATTTTGACCCAATGTTGGCAGGAAACAAGAAACGAGGAGCAGCAACTGGAGATGACACGGCCAAGAAGGCCAGTTGTCGCCCTCATCTCCTGATGGTCTTCTCCCAACTGTCCATTCGTTGGCTGTTCGAAGCCATTCCATCCTTTCGAAATGCTTTGAGGCTGGAAGCAAGCTGGTGGCCCTTGCAACACACCTTCAAGGAATGATTCCAGGCGCCCATGCCATTTCATGGCCACCATGTCAGACTGAACTTGGATCAGCCAATTGCAGGCGAGAAGGTGCTGGTCTTTTGTCAATGGGAGGATTTGAAAAAGCACATCGCAGAGACTCTGCAGACCATGGGAGTTCCCCATCTGCAGCTCACTGGGAACATCCACCAGAGATCGGAGATCTTGCGCCGCTTTCAGGAGCTCTTGTGAGTGGCATGGGCCAACCATGTGCTTGCCCGTGCTTCCCCGTGCTCCTATGTTTGTTGCAGCAGTCAGTGTGTCAACATGACGAGTGCTCGAGATATGCTTTAGCATGCTTTAGCTAATGTCTATGCTGATGTCGATGCTGGTCCAGGATGAAAGCAGACATGATGGAGAGCGAGTGCTGCTGCTGTCCCTGGAGCATGCAGCAAGCGGCACCAACCTGACTGCTGCCAATCATGTATTTCAGCTGAAGTTGGGACCTGGAGCGAACCTTGTGATGCCTTGTGCTCGTATCAATTTGTTCCATGTTCAAATCTTGTTTGGAGCTGAAATCAATCAGAAAGTGGGGTTGCTCTGACATGTTTCCAATTGGGCGGCATGGCACAGGTAGTTTTTGTCCACCCCATGCACGCGATCTCAGCTGAGCGAGCTGTTGCGTACGAAGCACAGGCCATTGCGCGTTGCAGGCGCTATGGGCAGGAAAAAACTGAGCCTTGGCTGCAGTTTTTGGAAGATGCTACGTCAAACAGTACAGGCAATGAAACTAAGACACTTAATCCTAACATCTAATAACTGATCACAGGATTTGTATTAAAATGTCCACAATAATAACACCTTGCTGCCACCGCGGCATCACCTCACCATGCTTGGGCTACAATTGCAACCATACATTACTTGTCATCATTTCAAAAGATTTCATTCAGATTTGATGCAGATCGTTTATCATGAAAGGCTGGTTTCTGTGTTTGTTTCATGATTTTTTCGGGGTTCTCGATGTTGTCAATATGGTTCTCCATCATTGGCTCCCCTGCATGTAGAAGCTTGGCAAGGTCCATTGCTGGC
This sequence comes from Symbiodinium kawagutii, assembly GCA_009767595.1. Lineage (NCBI taxonomy): Eukaryota > Dinophyceae > Suessiales > Symbiodiniaceae > Symbiodinium > Symbiodinium kawagutii. Next base: position 329,571 of record VSDK01029851.1, read on the forward strand.
GCTTTGTGTCCCGTGGAACCATTGAGGACGGCTTTGATATTGATTTGTTCATATATGTTCATGCATTTTTCATGAAATTGTTACATGCAGACATGCAGGTATGTACGGTATATTAATGCTACAGATTGCTACTTTGAACAGTGTGGTTTTTATATATATATATATATATATCAAGATCGCTCCCATGGAGTCCGCCGTAGAGAGCAGCCAAGCTTTGATATCGCAAGCGTTGCCATCGGAGATCTCAAGATCTCTCAAGTCCCTCAGCTTCCCAACTTTTGTGCCTTGCTTCCATTTGCTTCCACCAGGAGACCATCACAGCAAGCCATCAAAGAGACCTGTGGGAGGATCATGTGCGGGAAGGAGGATCAGATTCGAGGCAAAGAGCCCAATCTGCTGGCGGATGATTTGCCGGCCGGAAGTGCCAAGGGCAGTCGAGGCGAAGCTTGAAATGCTTGAAATTGTCCAGAAGCGCATCAGCACAAAGCTCGGCCAGCCAAACTTCCAATCTGTAGGATGAGGACAAAAAGAAGTGTTTTTTTCGTTGATGTTGCAAAGTGCCATGTAGCATATTTACGGACTTTTATGGATATTTATGGATATGTTTTGCAGATTTTATCATGGTTGCTGGTGCAAGTTGCACAGCACTGTGGCGGGCCTGGTTGGTGGCAGACTTCGGACGATAGGATTTCCTGGCCAGAGCCTTGGCCTGAAGTGGGTGCGGCCGAGGAAAGGAAATCAACCGTTGCATTTCGCATTTTGGTGGATTGGTTGATTAAAGATGAACGATAATTGATTAATGCTTAATTGAATGATGAATGATAAATGATGAATCTTAATTGAATGATGAATGATAAATGATGAATGATTCATGGTGGTTCATGCTGTTGTAGAGGGGTCAGCAATCACTAGTGGGGGTCAAGTTGCGTATTTGCAGAAGCTGGACAAATTGTGACTTGGCAAGCGTCTCCACGACTCAAAACCGCAGCATTTGCAGAGACCAAACGGAATCCAGTCAACACGATGACCGTGTCTCCTTATACCAGCTCAGCCACACAAACCTGGAACCAGCACATAGATGTAACCTTATCAAAGAATGGGTTCCTGTTTGCATCGCATTGGCTTGTTAAGTGCATACACCGAGTTTTGTCGACAGATGAGATCTCAATATATTTCAACACTTCTTGCCGAAGTTTCAAATCATTCCACATCTCAGCATAGCATAATTTCCCAACAAGAAAGCACTTCATAAGAAAGTCCTGCTCGAGATCTGCAAGATGGCACAGGCTGATGCTTTTGTGCCGGTTCTGTTTGTCCTAATCGCTTTCGGGACTTGGCTTTTGATGTATTTGCCTTGTGGAAGTGCAGCTGTGAACTTGTCACTTAGATTGCCTCCCTGTGAATTATCAACCCCAAACCCTAACTCCAAACATCTCCAAACCACACCCATTGAAAATGCTAGTTGTAGAACGTTGTAGGCGGGGAACGGCCATGTTTGGATGTACTCCACTGCCTCCCCGTGACTTGAAAGCTGGGCATGGCGAAGCATCGAGAAGCGCTTGATACCGTTCCTGATGTCAGGCATCTGCAGGGGATGACTTTCAGGCGCGGTCAGCGCAGCTGAGTGATCAAACTCAGCTTTTCGCTGCTGTGTTTCTACCCATTGTTTCACTGGACAACGGGACTTTGTTGTTCTTCGCATCACGGTAAGTGGGACAGGACAAGGACCCATTGCCCAGACAGCATAGACGGAAATAGACGGAGCATCCCAATCACAGTGTGTATGATGTATGCTGATATGCTGGATACGTGGTGTCCAAGAATGAAGAAGGCCGCAGATCGCCGCCAAGATGGGTCTAGGAAATCTAAGAAGGAGTGTTTTATGATGTTTTTGTACAAGATGATGGGGTGATGATGGGCGGATGATGGGTGGATGATGGGGGAATGATAGGTGGATGATGGGGGAATGATAGGTGGATGATGGGGGGGATGATGGATGCCAACATGGACAGCACCATGTGCTACCACTTTCCGTGGACGCTCCTTTCCAACCAGGCGTCAGAGACCTTTCAAGGAGCACGGCTTTGGCCATAGCTGGGGTAGAAACGATGCTGAGCACAGACACGCAGCAGACGATGGTGATCCCTACCTGGTTACCTGTGGGTTGAATACATTGCAATATTAATTTCAGTTTATATACTGTAACATGTCCGAATGATGAATGTGTTCTGATACATTGCAATTGGACATCATGATGACACACAATTTGGAAGTGGCTTTAGCATCACGAGTTCCAAGACCCGGCTTTGCTTTCAAAATGGGTCCTCGTGGTCTTGGGCCCATAGCTCAGCAGCTCAGCAATGCTGACGAAAAGAGCTTTGCACCCTGGTGACTTCGGCGCATTTCGGCGTCCCTACTCGCTGCAGGTACTACTTGGATGCGATGCAGGGAAGCCGTTCGTTTTGGGATGAGGTCCCATGGTGTCCCATTGCTGGCTCAAGAAAACAGCAACATGTGCATATCTGCTTGAGCTGCTGGAGCCACCCTAAAGCGGAGAACATGTTCAGCCCGTCGCAAAGGTAGTGACAAAGCTGCCGGAATCTTGGCGAGATGCTGCCTTTCGAGAGGCATGGATGAGTGGACTGCAGGAGCACCTTTGGGAAGTATACAGTTTTTGTCAAACTGTTGACCTTTCTTATGCCGACTGCAGGCTATACTTCGCGGGCTTCCCAGATTTACCGAGGCATTCGATTTCAATGGGTGTCCACAGATCATGGTCCCCAAAAATTGGTAGGTTGCCTATTTGTTTTGGGGATCGCTTGGAGGTGCCACAAAACTCAGCCCTGAGCAGCCCCTTGTCTGATTCCCGTGCGCAGTGCCGAGGTGTACATCCAGATAAGGGCTGTGGACTCGGCATGGCGTGGGTTGCTCAAAGAAACAATGCATACGATGAGAAATGCACAATGGCATGGCATACATGAGTCACGAAAGCTGCGTCCAGCAGCTCGAGTTTGGGTAGTGTTGGCTAGTTCATACTTCTTGGGGGTTCTAGGGGACGGTCAGCGGGCCAACGACGTGAATCTCACGCAAAACCCCCCCGGACTCGATTCCCCCCAGGGCCTTGGTTGAGAACCATTCAAAGCACACAGATTTTTCGGGTTTCGCATTGCCCGGCTGCACTGCTTTGAGTGCACTCCCGAGTTAAAAACACGCGACCCCCTTACCACTTCGCAACTTTTTCTGCCTCTTCCCGCCTTCTCTTTTCCACCATACCTTTCCGCCCCCGCAGCTTTCGTTCACCCCCCCTGGCTCTCAAGTCCCATGGAACAAATCAAAGCGATTGAACAAAGCTGGATCAAATCTGCATAGATTTCCAATGTTTTCTGCATCTTTGTCGCTTGTTCGTGCACTCTCCAGATTGCGAGGCACAGCGAGTTTGGCCTTGCAGTCGAGAATATCGAAGAAGTGCCAGATGCTCAATGCCGATAGCCTTCCTTGTTTCTGGTTGTATTAAGATGTATTAAGCGACGGTCAGGTGATTAAGAAAAGTATATAGGGAAGTGATTCCATGCCATTCCCTTTTTATCCAGTAGCTCGCTCCATAGAAGCTACTGGGTGATGAAGACAATTATGTGATTATTGATGTTGGATGATGTTGGTCTGACTTGTATTCATGGGTCTGGCACGGTTTTCCAATAGGTTTGCATGGTTTGTGATGGTTTATGTATTTCTATGGTTGACGTTTATTATTGTTTCCGCTGGATCGCTCTTTGCTAGGCCAGGGCAAGAACTCCAGCCTGGCGAGGCCAGGGATGCGGACACGCTTGCGTGCCTCGCAGTTTTGTCAACATTTGTCACGGGATGTCTTAAGTATATTGGTGGCTTTCCCATGCTTTCCCCTCAGATCCCAATTTTCGAATCCTTCAGGGCTTTGGATCATTTTGGATCCACACATTCCATCACGTTTCATCACTTCGTGTCACTTCCCCCCAACACTTCCCCCTCATATTCCATACATTTCCATAGGTTCCATGCATTCCATTCCTTATTTTCCACAATTTTGGGGACAATCTTTGCCGAGTCTTGGCGCTAGGTCATTGTCGCGATCGAAGGTCGGATCCTCGCTGCTCTATCAGCGCCGCAAATGCAGGCAGGGCATGGCAGGGCATGACAGGGTATGGCAGGGACTGGGTTCATCCACTTGGCACATCACTTCCGAACTCCGTTCGGTTGAGTAAACCTGCTCAATCCCACATAATTGATCACGATCGCAATGATTTTCCCTGAGAAATTGTATAGTTAAGTGGACAGTCAGTTGTGGCAGGCATAATTTCAGATTCAGATCATATGCGTTTCAAAGCACAAGCTGAAGATCTTCTTGTAGCTCGTCTTTGCGAAACGGGATTAGCTTCTAGTTATTCAATTCAACTCTTCGAGAGTCAAACAATCCTGATGGTTGATGCGCAGCATTCATGGAGTAGATACAATCGCAATATCCAGGAACCACGGTGGTTGATCTTTGGGGACCCCTGGAATTTACAGGAATCCCACGAAATGTTTAGGACTCTATAGGAATCCATTTAGAAATGCATGTCAGGCATCTTTTCAGAAGAGGCGGCAAGACGGGGCCAGGCTCTTTGTGGGCAACCTCACGCAGGCTCGGCTGTGGATTGCTGTTGGGCATGGGCTTCTCCATTGGATTTCACGGCGCAGCTTGAACTCCCAAGGTCAAAGATTTGTCAAAGCGAGATCCAAACATCATCCAGATGTGGGATCCTTTGAAAAAGGCAAGGTTTGAGCAGGATGCAGAGTGTAGCTGTCTCGAAGCATGGCCAAAAAGCAGCCACGAAAGCAGCCAGGTTGTGTAAAGTCTTTGCTCGACATTGCTGAGCCGCTCTGAACCGTTTTGCTGGTTTGTTTGTTTTATTCCACCTGAAACTGGTTGATGGATTTGTCAATGGTAAAGAAGTGGCAATCAGTAGTGATTATTAGTGGTCTACTATAATGTTAGGTATATTAGTTAACAAAGTCAGTAAAAAACAATAGTTTGAATGATTTTGAATGGTGGTTGATGGTTCAGTGCTTACGACGTGAACGTGGCCTTCTGACGCAGCACAACTACTTCTTCCACAAGAAGACTGGCCGCAGTGCATGGACCATGGAGGAGCTGATCATGGATCCACCATGGGCTGTCGGGCATTTGTGCATCACCAGTGCATGCACTGATTTGGAATCACATTCGAAAAATCCAATATCAACGCACACACACATATATAGTCGTATATATGAATATTGATAGTTGTTTTATTTTTATATATATATATATATGTATTTATTTATTTACTTATTTATTGACATGTGCATGCATGATTGAATATGATTTGATTATTGGATGCAGTGGAATCATAGTTATTGCTGGAATATATCATTGCAATTCATTCTTTGGATGTGAAATGATTTGAAATGATCTTCCAACAACCCTGAGAAGTCCCCGATGGTCTCCAGGCTGTGGTACACATTGCAGCAGGTGTAGCTTGGTGTAACTGGATGGTGAAACTCGATGGCGTAACTCTTGTGACATCAAGGCTACTTGCTTAGCCCAAGACCCGCTTTGTGAGATGAGAAATGGTCCCCAAGTTGAAATTCCCAAGTGCGGCATGCTGAGGCATGCTGAGGCATGTTGTTGTTGTTGTTGCTGCTGCTGCTGCTGCTGCAACCACAAGGTTGCTCAAGCAAAGAGTGACCCCTCGCAGAAAGAAGGTGCTGGGCATTTCCAGCCTCCTTGTCCTGTCCATGTCCATGTGGTTGTTGCTGTTGCTGTTGTTGCCGTTGCGGTTGCGGTTGTGTGCTGGGGAGGGCGGGGCGGAGCAGAGGGAGGGATAGAGGCATGCTTGAAGGTCCTGCGAGCCACATTCGGAACACACATTTGGATTTAAGAAGCTGCTTTCGGTCTGCTATGCCACTGTCGGGTCGTGTGTGAAAAATAAACCATCCGACGCACGACAAGCACTGTAATTAGTTTTACGATGACGTGACTGTTTCAGCTCAAAGCAGCCAAGTATCACCAATGCCTTTTGTTGGTCGATCGTTAGACTTTTGGAAATTCCGATTGAAAATTCATCACATCAAGATCGGTCCGCAAGAGCAGATGCAATCTGAAAAACTGCCCAGTCGGCACAGGAGCTGTTACCGCCTGCAACTTCAGAGAAATCCACATCTTCCCAGCTTTGATCCTAGACGCTGTCTCGGGCTGTGCTGCACGTCTCAATGCTTTGTTCCAAGTGGGGCAGCCACAGGGCATGGAGAGTTTGTGCACCTGCATTTTCTGATGCCTTGCTCGTTTTACCCGAGTCATGATTAATGCATACCCCGGATGAATCAAAACCCCCCCCCATAGGTCGACAAGGTCGACAAGGTCTGACCATAGGTGTCCAAAAGTGACCACCCCCAAATAAACGCACCCTCGTTGATTTCAATTGTTTTATTATTGATTTCAATTGTTTTGAGATTGATTCCAATTGTGTTTAAATTGATTTCAATTGTTTTTAAACTGATTTCAATTGTGTTTAAATTGATTTCAATTGTTTTTAATTTGATTTCAAGTGTTTTTAATTTGATTTCAATTGTTTTTAATTTGATTTCAATTGGTTTTCAGTTGATTTCAATTGTCCTTAATTTGATTTCAATTGTTTCTAAATTGATTTCAATTGTTTTTAAATTGCTTTTGATTGCTTTTAAATTGATTTCAATTGTTTTTAAATTGGGGGGTTCCAGGCTTGTGGGGGGTACCCTTTGTGAGCTTCTAAAAGATTTGTTTAAATAGATTTTTAAAAGGCGGGTAATAAAGAAAAACACAGACTGTTTTTTTGGAAATCTGAGCCCACTAGCCATGAGTAGTAATAAAACTAATAAGAAAACAAATTAAGACTAATTTAAAACTAATATAAAACAATAATTTAAAAAAAAGGAATCCAGAGGGGTTTGATTAACTGGGGGGGATTTTTGGGTGAACTTATCTTATTTGGGGGTGAAATCAGCACCTAATTAACTTTAGTAAGGACCAGGGTCCAGGGCTGAGGAGGGGTTTGATTGACTGGGGGGGATTGATTAATCCTACCTTTGCATTAACTTGTGAATCCGTTGGTGCCCAATTGTGGCAGAATCAGTGGTTTCCCATTGCCATGAGGATCACTTATGGTACCCCTATGGCTGCCTGGTGCTTGAGGCCTGGAAAAGCTGAAGAGGCCAGTGGCCAGGCATGGCATGGCGTGGCATGGCTCATGCGATCAGGGATTCCCGCAACCAGCCCAAGTGCTGGCAGTTCTGGGGCTACCTTGGCTACCACAGTATATGGACCCGGAATCCCCAACTTGGAAGAAAAACCTTGCAATGGGCATACCATTCAACATCATTCAACTATGATGCTGACCAGGGTTTACCAGCCAACAAACCAAGCATGCAACATTTAGGCCAGTGCCAAATTACGGTATGCCACCAAATGAGGAGGTCAACGTCCCAGCTATTTGATTACGTATGTTCATTGCTGGATTTTGATCAGTGTCTTCTTTCTGCCCCAACTAATATGTTTCTGGTGGCCTTCAATATATAGTAGGGGCATGCCGTCGCCGGTCATATGTGCTGCCTTCCCACCCCATAAATGGCCTTCGTACGGGAACGGGCTAAAGGGCTAAACCATAGGTTGTGCTCTGTCAATCTCAAGAATGATGCCAATGAAGAAAGGAAAAGCAAGGTAATAGTAGAGAGTTTGTAGAAGTTGTGTACATAAACCATGCTGCGGCGTGACGGATTCCATCTCAGCAGAGGGTCCAACACCACAGACCGAGGACAGACCGCGAAACGGATGAATATCAAAGCCGTTTTGAATGATTTGATTCCCAAATTTCCCAATGAAATTTTGGGAACTCGCTTCTGGTTTCTCTTAACTACAATTGACGATAGTTGATCATTTGATTTCCAGATATCATGTCACATAAGGGACATGGATGCCAGGCACCCATCGACTTGTCCCATTTCTTGCAGCATGGGCCTGACCCTTACCCTTGCTATGTCCACTCCAACATGGCAGCGCTGAATGACCAAAATCCCAAAAAGTCATTTAGGATTTCGCAGCCTTTTGTGCGGCCAGTTTTGCATCACAACCAGCTGAAAATTGCTTGCTTGTTGGATCCTTGTGCTTCAGAAGTTGGCCACAGCAACTGTGAAGGTTTGCGAAGCAGAAAGAGATGCCGAAGAAGAAACCAAAGGCAGATGATAGATGATTTCAGTGGACGTACGTATATAGAATTTTTAGTTTTGCTCACGCGGGGAGTTTCTTCTGGCACCTATTACGGCTGTCTCATGGGTCTGCCATGGTCGATAGGCCATCAGGCAGTCACCATGTTGTGAACGAGGCCAAAGCCGCTCCCAAGGAAGGCGAGGAGCACTCCAAGGATGAGTTCGGAGCTGGGAGCACGTGACACGATGAGCGAGGATGGGCAAGGAGCGTTCAACGGAAGTCAGATGAAGTCAGGGAGATTTTTGTTCGCCTTTGCGTGCAGTTCATGCAGCTTCAAGGTCGGACCTTGCCAGAGAGGACCGTGGTACCTTGCAACGGTATGGCCGGATGAGCAGTTACCAACACCTAGCTGGTTAATATATGTTAATATTGGTAAATTGTTTTCAATAGGTTGCATGACATTGTTTCTACATCATGATGCTATGCTTTGCTGTGTCATTATGGAATTTGTGCCAACGCGCCAGCAGAACCGATCCACATGAAATAAGCTGACTTGTTTGGCGGAAAGTGTTGATGTTTTTGAGTCTCTTTTATTTTTGCATCGCTGGCTCAGCACAACGAAATATCCACATGCATGATGAGGGTCCTTTCTCAACAGACCCGGTGTTGTTGGTGGAAAATCCGTGAACATCATGCAGCAGCTGGTGCTGATGGATCTTTTTCACTGCTACATGGCAAAACATGGCGACACTCTAGTTGTAAGGCATAGGGCGCAGGGTTGGAAAATGTTGGAAATGGGATTGAAAGAATGAATAAGAAATGTCGCAGAATGCCTTTGAAATCACCAAAAGACTACTAAAAATGACAACGCATAGGGATGAGAATAGGAGGTTGGTGTCGCCAAGACTTGATTCAAGCGCATCTCGCTGCGTCGCGTGTAGCCTCAGCATGTGAGATCCGCGGGGGCCCAAGTGACTGGAGGATGCGTGGAAAGGGATGATTTGAAATTTGAATTCGGATCATTCGGGATTTGAATCATTTAGCGGAGCAATGTATGAGATCAAGAGGCCATCTACAGTGCCGGCTTCGGCCCGTCCCAGGCGATGGAAACGTTGAGAATGCAAGGCATGGCAAGGCCATACGGTCGTACGAGTCGCAACCTTCCCAAAGTGCACCTGCCACCTGCCATGCACCTGCTATGCATCAGCAGGCAGTCTCCGAGACACTTTCAACCAGGCAACGGCATCAACGGCCACCGAATGTCAGCAGTAGCTGGGCATCTACAACTGCGAGTGCAACACACTTCGCAGGATCCATTCGCAAAGCTTCTCGACCATGGAAGCTACAGGACCAGACTGAAGACACGTAAGCTACTGATAGCTACTGGAATTGCTGCAAGAAAATAAAAAGCGATTATGAAACCTTATGTATAAGCATCTTATGTAAGCATAACTGTAAGCATATCTCTTTTTTCAGGGCTATGAGGCTCCACTGCTCTGTTGCTCGTTCTGCAGCAGCTGTTGCAGGCGCTGCTTATCTTAGTCATTTTCGGAGGCGCAGGGAATTTTCATCAAGCTACACGCACACGCACACGCACACGCACACGCATGTTTTTGATTTCACACCAGATGCCCCCTTTCTTGGCCAGGGTCCAGAGGATTTCTCGCACGGATCACAGTATCCAAATATGAAAGTTTGCCGAGAGGAGAAAAGCTTACGCTGACCAATTTGACCACCGAACAAGGTCAAGCTGCCAGCAGTCCGGCAGCCACCGCGACACATTTTCCATAATAGGCCGCCGCTTGCTTCAATACTGTGCTCATCGGTCGTGCTTCGACAAAACCTTGAATCATCCTGAGCGAGTATCTGATGTATCTGATTTAGTGTTGACAGGAATTCGAACATCTCATGTGATGCAGAATTTGTCCAGCAACCGTACCATTGACCGTGTCGAGGAAACACCCGAAGTAGTAATAATATGTGTAATGTGCAGCCAGAAGTTTCCAGGACGGAAGAATTTGAAAGCAATGCTGTGTTGAGGGTGGTCTACGGTGCCAACTGAATGGTACCATTGTCCAATGTTTGATTTCTGGTGATTTCTGATCTGTGTAGCTGCAACGTGGCTGTGTCCACATGCGTTAAACTGTGATGGATTGTGAACATGCCCCCGACACATCTCCTTTTATGCTGCTTCTCGGGTCCAAGCGAGCAATTCGCATGGCTGACACCATGGAGTGGCAGTTTGTGTGGTGAGTCTGCCTCTTGAAAGCAAAAAATTGTCTAAAAGTGCAAACTTTGGCTGTCAAACAAGGTCCGTGACTCCATTGTTAGTCATTGATATACCGAGGTAAAATTCCTTCAAGCTCAAAGACTGGGAGGCTTGTTGGTCCTGATGCAGTTTTCTCGTGTGCCATGTGTCGTGGGGCCGGGGCACTTGGACATGAACACGCTGAGCACACTTTCATCACTTTCCTTTGCCTCGCTGAGCCCTGGAGGTGGCGACGAAATGCGGCGTGCAATTTCCTACGTGTGCTTTGCTGCCATCCTTTGCATTGCTCGCGCAGTACCTCGAAGTGCTGGTGGTTTTGTCCAAGTGCACATGCATGCATTTAGGCGTTTCTTAAAACTGGGAACCCCCGAAATGAATGGTTCATTTATTACACTAAGAATGATTTCCTGAATGACTTGGAGGTCCCCTGTTTTGAAAAGCCACCATCATGCACCCCTTTTGTGCTGCTAGCCATGAATTCCGCAGCCATCAACACTCGCATCACTCGCAAGGCACGGGTAGAGCCTCCATCTTCATCAATTCTACACTTGTTCACCAGCACTCTTGGCAGCATGGAGACGAAGACATATATACGATAACTTGGATGTTTCTTTTGCATCGGTCGCGTTTTGTGATAGCAGAACTGAATTGTAATTGATCACCAGCCAGCACTACATTGCGCCCAGGCGTTAAGAGGGACGCCGAGCTTGCATTGGCCGACGCCATGTGTATCCATGATTTCACAAAGATGCACTTACAAATTGATCCAGGGGCCATGGGCATGTAGGGGCTGGCTGAGGACATCAGAGAACATCACCATAGCTTAGATGTCGAAGACCTGACCGGAGATACACCCGATGTCGACGATCTGACTGGAGATACGCCCGATGGTGCTTTTGTGGAACCAGTTACTGGTCAGCAAGAAGCCTTGAGGACATACTACCTCGAACATCCTTTACCAAACCATGCTTATTGGAATCAGCAATTTTAGGAAGTGATGCTAGGTGATGCGTGGGTCACGAACGCAGTTTGCATGGACTTCAAACGCTGGAATGCTCTCCAAACCCTGACAGTCAATGCAACTGATGACTTTGAGTATGAAGATGTTCCTGAAGGATGGTTTGTAGCACTTCTTTTTCTCCGACCCCTGGTTTGATACATTTTTTGGATTTTTTTTGGAGGTTCTCTACATTAATCTATGGTCTGAGCGCTTTTCCTTGACTTTTGGCCATTTCAGGGCCAAATGTTCAGCTGGATGAAGATCTATTCCCGTGCATAGTATCTGTAATTCTGCTACCCCCACCTGCCAGGTGAAGGTTTTTAGATTTTATCAGAGCTGTCCCGCCCTCCTCCTTTCCTCCTCTTGTCCTCCTGGTCCTCTCCTCCGCGTCCTTGTCTCCCTCGCCTGCACCTGCTCCGAGCTTGAGATGCTTGTGCTGTGCCAAACCCAAAGAGGGAGTGTCAGATGCACCCGAATAGCCACTGTCCGACTGCGCCGGACCCGAGCAGCGGGTGTGCGATCCCAGTGGGCTGCGCGGGGCCCGAATTGCCAGATAGAATGCCAGATAAAATGTCAGCCGGAATTTCAGAAAGAATGCCGCCGGCAAGAATGTCAGATAGAACGCGATATAGAATCCCAAAACGACTGTCAGATAGAATCTGACAAATAATCTGGCTTTCTATGCGGCTCCCTTTGCTGACGTTCTCAATGGCGTTCCCGCTGGCATCCTATCTGGCATTCTATTTGACATTTTCACTGGCATTCTATCTGACAGTGCCACGCTTGTCATTTCAAACAAGCGGCAGGCTCATCTATGCGACGAGAGTACTGATCTGTAACTTCGCAAAGTCCCCACCTTGGCAATCCAAGAACAATACTTTGTTTCTTGTCATCATGAAACTAGATTGTGGGAATGCCATGTTGGGGATCACTCAAAGTAAAGTTTTTGATATACTATTTTCAATTTTGGTAAATGTTCATACTTGCAAATGGGCGCCAATACCATCAAAATGCGCACGAAGAGCGCAGATGGGTGCGAATTCAAAAAGTGGCAGACCTCCGTCATTTCAATCCTTCATCATGAATGTATGCATGCATGTATGTTCCTGTGGCCTGGAGGGCTGGGGCAAACCAGGTCATCATGATTGCGTAGTCAGAGGATCCTTCGATATCACTTCAGAAGCACGTTTTTGGGGGGTTAGAAGTTAGAATGCTTAATGTTGACTTTCGGGTGGTTTGCTGCGCTTTCAAGGGGAATGAGCCGTTTTACTTTTTGCGCACTTTTTTACTGCATACAAGGATCGTCCAGGTTGTGATGCAAATGCAGGTGGATTGAACATGAAACGTTTGAACAGCGAATCCAAAAGGGCTTTAGTTATCCAACTTGAAATGCTCAATCGCAGCAGTTCGGTGGCACAAGAGGTGTAAACAGATGCAGATAAATCGTTGTAAGACCATTCGGCAACTCGTATGCTTTCTGCTTTGTTGCTTAAAAACCCATCATGATATGGCTGGGGGGCTATGACGTGAGAGCTATATAACTTCTTTCATTAACTCTTGTTGAGTGTGTTGGGTATTGGCTTGTCGCGCTCCCTCAAAGAGGGTCTTGCATTGATGGCGCTGAAAAAAACATCTCACTACTTACAATAACTTCTGCATTTTTCCTTTGAAGCCGTCCGCGATAAATCAAAGGCTTCTGACAATGCTAAAGAACAGCCCAATTAGTGCCTCTCAGAATCAGCAGGTGTGGAAGATGTATAATGCGCTTTGTGTAGCGTTTTGTAGCATTATTGAGCTGCCATACCTGCCATGATCTTTGGAAACAAATCATCAATTTTGGTGCCAGTTCAAAGCAAGAAGTCTGGAAATCGGATTTTGTAGAGGTTCAACGATTAAACTTTGCTCCCTTATACAGAACGCCCCTGCCCCCCGCCCCACACCCTGGGTAGTTTTTCATATTAGGGGGACCTTTGTGTACCTTTGTATTGAAGGGTTGCAGTCAACCCATGTGAACCCTCTAATATGAACCGTAACTAAGCTTAATAATTATACAAAACTGGCACTCGACCGCACTTCGTTTCCTATTGAATAAAATTAAAGTAAATAGCTCCGGCAAACCAACCCCAAATATCCCCTTCTATTATATAAACTTAAAACCTTAGTAATCAGAAAAAACTAAGTGCTCAGTTACTCAAAAAAACACACCCCGAGAAAGACTAGTTTTTTTTTCCCGCCTGCCAGGTGAGGGAAGTTAGATTTTACCAGAACCAGTTCTCTTCCTCCTTCTCCTTCCTCGTCTCAACCGCCAGTGTCCGAGCTCAGTGAGCACCGCTGGACCTCAACCGCCAGCGTCCGATCTCAGCGACCACCGCTGGACCTCAAACGCCAGTGTGCTCAACCGCCACTGTCCGATCTCAGTGAGCACCGCTGGACCTGAACTGCAAAATGCCAGAAGATATGCCGGATAGAACGCCAGAAGATATGCCAGATAGAATGCCAGAAGATATGCCATGCAGATAGAATGCCAGAAGATATGCCAGATAGAATGCCAGAAAGATATAAGTCAGATAGAATGCCAGAAGATATGCCAGATAGAATGCCATGGTCGGGATCACCCGAAGTAACTTAAGTTGATATATCGGAGGGTAAAGCGCCGCTGAGGGGTGATTGTTAAATGATGTTAGAGAGGTCAATTAACAAAACAAAGGTTGCTTAAAAATGTTTCAAAAACACAAAGATTTTGCCACATTTTTCGAATAGGGGCACGTTTAATAGTAGGAACCAGGAATTGCTTCATTCAACTTGCAGAGATTGAAGCGCCAAGTAAAATGAACGTTCTTGGAAAAAGTGGTTCGAAATTGTGCTTCGTAGCTTTGCTCGCTAGCCATATCTTTTCAGAACACTTAACGATGCACTGCACCATCTACACCATTTTCGACTGAGGCTGACAAAGCGGCGCTGGCCTCAGAATTTCGAAGCTGAATCGCTGCAAGATGCGCTTTGGAAGAGAGCAATCAGTCAACAGATGTAGTTCACGGATGTTCACGGAGACTTTGCAAGATAACAACACGGCCTTCATAGTCCCGTCCCGCACTCATAATTCAACCATATTCGATTATTCATGACATATTTTGGTGATTTTGCGAAAAATCGGCAAATCACCTTTTGTTGTGCGTAACACTCAGTTTGGTGAGTGTTCCGACCCTGTCTTCCATATATGCGATATAATGTGGCAAGGCATTTGGCATGTACGGTGGAATTTGCTTAATTACAGAGTTTGATTGCGGCGGCAGTTCCATCTTGTTTCATTAATTGGCATTTAGGCAGGAGGCACTCTGACACTTGTGTTCGACGGTTCCAGTTTATCTGGAACATTCTGCAACGTATTTTGACTGTTTGATTTGACGCATCATATCACGCATTTTTCTGTTTCACCATTTTTCACCTGTGTTTTTGAATGTTTTTGATCCGCTTGACATATGCCCTATAGCCATCTATAGCCTAGAGCATCTGGTTTGACATTCCCGGTTCAGAAACACGACGCCAGAGTCATCGGACCTGCAACTTGGCCTCGTGTGCGTGTGTCTGATAGAAATGACACATGGGCCCCTTCCTGCGAAAGAAATTTGTATTTTGTGTCGTGGGGTCTGACCATTTGAAACGCATGGAGATCAATGGCACCATCAGCGTCAAACGTGCTTTTTGGTTTCCCTTTGGGCTTTTGACATTTTTGGGGCTCATTTTCCTTTCTTCATTTGAGATCATTTGAGGGCAATTCCATTCAGGTGATGGCCGGTCCTCTGCTGCCTGGCATTTGGCCTACTTACTAGGTACCTTTTAATTGTGAAGCCTCTATGTTTTTTATTGTTTTTTTTTTTTTTTGGGTGTGGTTTGTCTGAACACAGGCCACAATGAATGAATTAACATGCCAGACCGCATGCGGATCGAAATGACAAAGTACCCGTTGGGATCATTTAGGGTCCAGGTCAAGTGCAGGACACAGCGCTGACGTGGTAGACTTGCAACGAGTAGGCATGAATAAAATCTGGAAAACCTCACCGGTGGAAAGATAGGTGCTCGCGACAGAAACACCTGGTTTGCATCTCGCGTGCCAAAAAAAAGTACCCAGAGAGAGAGAGAGAGATATATATGATATGATTTTTTAAGTTCATACCTATTTTGTTAAATTACTATAATTCGGACCCCACCTATTTGCAATTGAAAAGCAAAATTTTACCCTTTGGCCCAAATTGTCCCAAACAGCGATTTGGCAAAGCCAATCTTTTCGGTTTGCGCTCGTGATTGAACTCTCATGTGGGAGACTCATAGGCCTATTGAGAGGCTCAAGAATGGGAGAATATGCAGGATACCGTAGGTATAATGTTGCGGTGGGATGAGGTCCTGCCGCTGTTCCGTGGTGATGGAAACTTGATATTTTTCTCATGCTGGTTTGTCATTCCTAAGCTTATTTTCTATTACTTCATCGTTCTCGTCCAAATTGTTGTGCTCGTTGTCGCTGTGTCATGTGTTACAAATTGTGGGCCGGAGGAGAAGTTCGAGGAGAAGGTCCACGCGGGTGCTACGATTAAAACTTCGCAGGACGGTGGCAACATGTGGCAACCGTGCGGATCGTGCGGCCCTGTTTTTTCTCTGCATGATCTCTGCTCTGAGGAGATCGAAGCGATGGACCGCATGCTTGCAACTGGATTGGCCATGATGTTCTTGGGGGTGGTTTTCTTGGCCCCTTGCCATCCCTGGCCATCCCTTGCCATCCCTTGCCTATTTTGAAAGACCTTGTTTGATCATGGCGTAACCCTGCTGGTACAGAGTTGCATCAGCCCAGGCTGGATTCGTCTCCTTTTTGCTGACGTACCCTGATGACCAAGTTCGATACTATTGCGTGGCTTGGTTGTTGTAGGATGTCGTAGGCATCATACATGGCAGTAAGATCTGATTGCAAGGTCTGGAGTGCGCTGTTTGTCAGTTGAATGAGCGATCTGATTGCATGTCAGAGCTTGTCTGAAGAATCATCTTGAATTTTCATATTGAATTGCCAGTGCTTGTTTCAAGCATTATCCAATGAAACATTTTTTCCGCCTCTTTTTCATCACTTTTGTACACAGGGATTTCATGTACTAGTACCTTAGATTATTTTTATTCTTTTTCATATTAGCAATTTCATGTAGGCAGTAATTTTCCCAATTTTCCCCAATCCATTTTCATATTTTCCATGACCTTTGCCGCTGGAGGTTAGGATTGCCAACTCGACAGCACCTCGACCGCCAATTTGCAGCCTGCATAGCATGAGGCATTGGGACCTTGCCCTTTTTCAGGGCCCCGTCAGGAGTGCAGGCAGGCAAAACATGCTGAGATCATGCTGAGGTTATCATATTTCTAGCCATTGCAATTGAATATGCGGCATTGCTTTCCACCTTGGTTGACGCTTGGCGGAGAGACCGGCTCTATCTTCACATCTATTCACATTGTTCACATCTCAGAATCTGCAGGGAGAGGGACGGACAGGTGGCAAATTCGGCCAGG
Source organism: Symbiodinium kawagutii (assembly GCA_009767595.1). Classification (NCBI taxonomy): domain Eukaryota; class Dinophyceae; order Suessiales; family Symbiodiniaceae; genus Symbiodinium; species Symbiodinium kawagutii. The sequence continues at coordinate 346,617 of VSDK01029851.1, forward strand.
TCACGGTCACAGTGCTAATTACTGATCCTGGACTGAGGAATGGGTGACTGGCTGGACAACTGGCTGGAAAATCAGAATCATCCCCTTTTTCTTCTGGTGGACCCCGGCCGGCAGCCTTGTGGGGCCACAGTGCTGTTGCTGTTGGTTGCAGAGCATGTATGTGGACGTCAACTCAACCCGACTGCAACTCAAGATCTATTCTACAAAATCTTAATTTGGATTGGGCCTGCAGCTGTCCAGTTCTTTGCGCTTTGAGGAGTCTCACGCTCTTCGCAGCTTGACGCGTTTCAGTGTTTGATTGAGCCAATGTCTTCTGATTTCTGGTCTGAGAATGTACTGTAGAGATTGTGAGAATTCTCGTGCCCTTCTAGGTCAGCTACATAGTGACTCAGTTGCCGCAAGAAGCGATCTTGTAAGCGAATCTATTTGCACAGCATGGATCCTGCTGTCCGAGATTGTCCGAAGACAGTCCCAAGTTTCCATCCTTTGAAAGGGAGTGTGCACATCGTGCTTGAGGTGAGACGTTCTCATCTGAATTTGGTGGCGGCACGGGCCCTTACATTTACAGCATTCAGCATGCCTTCAGGTTGCTGTATCGCCACACAGTTGTGCTTCAAGAACAGTGTGATGTTGTTTTTGACATTTTGTTGCATAAGGTGGTGTTCATCCCATACTTCCATACTTCTTTCACGTTTCCAAGTTTGGGAATGCTGAGTGTCATCATGCTGGCACAGGCAAAGAGCGTCCTCGCTCATGTGGCAGCATTTGTGGCCATTTACTTTTTCTCTTCTCTAATGTGCCCTGGTGGCAGAGAGTGGGCCTACACATCACAAAGAGGCATGATGATACAATTGATGCGCCTAGCACATCGCTTGAGGTACAAATACACCAAGACGATCAGCAAGAAGGAGGCAAGAGATGGCAAGAGTGGAAGAGAGGGGGGGAGTGCCGTGCAGTTGCAATGGACGAGCTGTGAGGATGTCTTTTTTTCTCCAGGCTGCGACTTTGTTCTTCGGAAGAAGCTGTGTGGCAAGACTTGGTGCCAAGATGGGTTTTGTGTATATTGAAATCTAACATAACCTGATGATATGGCACTGCTCATTCTTGTTCACTCGCTTGAGGTTGTTGTTTGTACTTCAAAGTATTTCTCGTTATTTCTGGATGTCTGAACGATGATCCGCAACGTTGCTTGTGTCAACCTTTCTCTAAACGTTCTTGCTATGTTGCATAATGCGGAAGCCATCTAGCTGCTGGACGGTTCATGTACAGAGATTCGCCTTGATGCAAGGAATTGGTGTACTCTTTGTTTTCGGACTTTTTTTTTGAGCCTTGGAGCAAGGACAGCTATGGAGAGCTGTTCGAGTCAAATTGATTTTGAGGGGACTGTCCAACTATGTTACTCCCTTTGCTATCCCGGACTTATGGTGTTGGAGTTGGAGTGTCCCACAGGTTCTGAATCCATCAGCTTGCGGTTTGATTTGTTTGAATGATTGAGCAACGATGGGCCGTGCTTCTCTTTGAGAACCTGGTCTGGTGAATGTTTGGTGTTGGTGACAAGGCTTTGATGACTGGAAGAAGCAAGCCATAATAAGCCTAACATGGCTGACAACTGGTTCTAAACATCATCAAAACCCAGCAGGGTCTTGGAAACGGTGGCTGAAGATGGCAGGCATTGTCCTTATCAACTTGTACAGCTTCTTTGAGATCGTGTGGGTTCTTGAAGTTGGGCTTTGAACCGTGCCAATTCGTCCACTGAGGATATTACATAGCATAGCAACCAGATTCGAATTATGACCATAAAAAGGTACATCACATGATGCTTTGTGACGCACAAAGCTATTCCATGTGCGGAATGCTGGGGGCTCAAAGGCTCTCCAGGTCATAGAATCCTTTATGGAAGCACTGCAAGCGCCCTATTAATTTGGTTCCATTTGTATGGCTCACTTGTCCATCAGACCAACCGGCAGTACTGGACCATCTGACATGATTTGCAAATGGGAGGTTCTCAGGGGACCCCCACAAAAAGAGTTGATGGCTTATCACACAGAATGGCTGATACTGTAATGGATGACTTGGATTGACTTGGGAGTTCTTTTGAGAATTCCCTACATGACTTTTACAATGATGTCCTTCGTCGCAACTTGCCATCCTCCATCGCTGAGGGGGCCTCAAGTTCTTCACTATGAAATTGCTCCGGAGGCACAAGCAAGTGATTGATCAAATCTATGTGCTGCAAGTCATACAGTGTGGAAACGGCCCGGGCCGCCTCATATGCGTTTTTGTGTTGGAAAATTAGGGTTAGCGATGTACTTGAAGCTTCCGCTTTGAGATGGAATGATGCCATTTGGTGACACTGAAACGCGCAATCTGACAGGCTTCCATACGACTGCATCCCGACCGCAGTTTGGAGCTACTGAAAGTACCGACGCCAATTCAGGATGGTTTAGGCTGATCTGAGTTTCAAATTTCCATCGTGAACTGTTGAGATTTGGAAGTGGTGTGACCCTCTTGGTGAATAGTCCCTATAGAAAGTCTTGAAACCGTTTGAGAAGGCAAGTTCAGTCAACCTTCAAATCCTTCCCTGACTACCAGAACTGGTACGACTGGCCTGCTGCTGCGTGCTTTCATGCACTTTTGACTCATTTCCAACAACATTTGAGCCGATCCTAAAACGGTTCGAGGTCCCTTTCCGGAACATGGTCACGCGGAGCACGGTCATGCAGAGCATGGTCACGCAGGGCATAGTCACGCGGAGCACGGTCACGGTAGTCATGAGGGTCACGGCGGTCATGCGCAGGTGCCTTTGTTACAAGCTGATTGGCACAGCAGCAGATGCTTTGAGATGCCTGTAGCTTTCTACTGATAGACACTGCGCCGCCAGCCAACAGGAGCAATATGATGAGACAGGCCTTGTGATTTCAACGATCCTCTGATTTTGCAAACTATTGAGTGGTACTTGGCATCCCCCCATATATCGGGACTGTAGCACGCCTAGCATTGTTTGTGACACTTGAACGCTGGTCGTGCAGGCAGAATGGAGGAACATCATACAAAGGATACACCCCACAGTGTGCCTTGGCTCGCCTTGGGTCAGCTGGTGCCTAGATGTGGTGCCCATTTCTGCCGCTCAGGTGCTTCACTTTGAAGAGGAAGTGGAAGAAGGGTTTGAGGAAGCAAGCTTGCTTGTTCTCAGATACTTGGCTTCACTTTCACAATTTTTCGAACATTTTCAAACTAATTTGATCTATTGTTGCAGGGTTGTGGCATGTTGTGAGTGTAGCGTCGCTTCTTTCATAAACCAGGCTCAGCTTTGTTTCAGGCTATGTGGCAGCCAAATACCTCGTGTACAAGACAACTTTAGAATTGTGTGGATTGAAACCTGGCAGAAATGCAGGAGATTTAGCATGCAGCATCTCACGTGGCTAGCCACATGTGCTCGATGTGCTTGCTATTTTCATTCTTGTTTGATCGCACTTGCAAGCAGTTTGCCCTGCATTGCTGAGGGATCACACCGATGACACTTGGGACTCACGGCTTTCACAGTGCATTTTTGATTCAGTCGTTTATTTTGAAGGGCCTAAAATTTTGTTTTGAGCTGGTGTGTGTGTGTGTGATAGGTGAGCGCATGATTAGATTAGATTCTATTAGATTCATATAGATATACGATTTGGGATGATATAGGCAAATTGAAGTGCACATAGTCCAGTGCTTTGAAATGCTTTGGGCTGCATTCCAGCCATCGAGGCCCATCGAAGGACGTTTTGGAGACTTGACAATGGCAGCGTGAAGACTGCGATTCTGATCATAGCATCTTGTCCTAGTTGCAGATGCAGACATTGAGCAGTGTGTGATTTGGTACTCAGAGTCGCCATCAGGGTCAGTTGGTTGGATAATTGGTTGAGGCTGTTGAGGCAGGTTGGTTTCAGAAGATGGCTGCAGAACATGTTCTGCAACCAGCAACATCATTTGCCACATCTTATGGTTGAAGAGTCTTAGGCCTCGAGCCACTCTGTCCAACATACACACTGCATGGACAATCTTGGGCAGGCAACGCTTCACACTTGGTAAGCGGTGCAGCACCAATGGACATCGAACCAACAAGGGCAAAGCAAACACAAAGGCAGATGGAAAACCAGGTAAAAGGGCAAGGACAAAAGATGCAAAACCATGGACGACCAAAAGGAACGGGCTACAGTGCACCACTGCAAGATTGGGGATGGTCGCAAAATTAAACGCAGCCACAGAAAAGGCAAGCGGATCACATCCGAAGACAAGAACCCAATGCAATGATGTGAGAAAAAAAGCATTTACATACATTAATGCCCAATTTACATTATGTCATGTACAATTTTGCATGTGTACTAACAAGGGGTTATCAAAGTAGTTTCGATGTACATCATTCATGCCAGTGAACAGGCCAAAACCAGTGTCAGATACATGGCAAAGCACATATCATAGCAGATGGTATATACACACACACATATATATATATATATATGTGTGTGTGTGTGCGTACGTGTGTGTGTGTCAGACGTATAGGCAAAATAAATGTGCGCCCAAATGCCAAAGATCCGTTCCGAATCAGTGCCGAGCAAAACGTCAGAGTGTATGGAGATCGTGTGTCAGAAGACATGTTTTGTCAATGCACGCCAGATAACACATGATTTTGAATGCATGTCAGGCATGTTCTCAGAAAACAAAATCAGGCAGCAAAAAATCAAGTTTGATGCCTGGGAACTGCCGCAATAGATGGACAACATGTCACAATTGCAGAATGACTAATCAAGCGTCAGTGAATATGCCAGGTACAAATTGCCAGCAAAAGTGCAAGGTAAAGTGTCTCCGAGAAAAAGCGCGCAATATGTCAGATGAAACATCCGAAGATGGACAAGTCAAAAGTCAGGAGGGATGTGTGCTAAAACATCTAAAACTAGGTTTAGAATATGTCAGATAAACGTCAGTTGATATATAAACGTCAATTCATGTGATGGTGGGGCCCCAAACAAAAGTAGTACTCTTTTTATGTCAAGTTCCAAATTCTACTATCGTCAGTCGTGGTGGGGCAAAATGACTAGTCAGTCCTTGGACAAGGGCTTGGCGACGCTCCTCTTGAAGATGATGATCCTGATTTTGGACCGACAGTTCACAAGTCCCATGTTTGCATTTAAGATTTGGAGTCGAAGTCGACGGTTGAAGACGCGACGTGTTTCGCCACATGTTTGTTGCACCAAGGCCGTTACAATCTTCACAGTCTTCCGACATTCCTTTGCATGAGCATCCTAGCTGCAGAATACAATGATGTCTATTGTAGCAAGTCGGATGTCAGGTCGTAACTCCCTTTCAGAAACTGTTGGATGATTTTCTTGAGGTGTCGCATGGGTCTTTATGTATTTCATCAAGGCTCTGTTGCTCGTGCCCATGGCCGAAGCACCTCTCCTATTGTTAGCTGTGAGAGATGCTACTGACGAGGAAAGGATAGGAAAGGTGCAGCTTCAGCCTTGTCCAACTTGGGGGTCACAGGTCGGTACTGTCATGTACTGCCCGTTTCTTGCTTACACCTACAGTATGTTTGTTCTGATTTACCCATGGTATGACTTAGACATGTTTGTAGAACTGTTGTGACCATCTGTGACCCATTTAAGACGTATGTTTATATAGTGTTTGAGCATACTGGTTTATCTTCTTATTTGTGGGTTTATGCATATCATGATGTGCACAATATGACACGCATGTACACACGAATGAAATATATATATATATATATGTATGTATGTATGTATATACTGTACATGTGTATATGCATTGAAGATTGCATATTATGCACGCATCATGTGGCAACATGTGTTCGCTGGAACCTACTCAGAAGCTCAGGCCCATTGCATCCTGGTTATGTCGGCCTTTGTGATGACGCCACTTGCTGGGTTGTGACAAGCTCAGCTTGATCCCATCGGTTCCCATGTCACAGCAGCCGCGCCACAGCTTCAGGCTCGTTGTGGCAGCAGACTTTTTCGCAGACAAAGGCGAGCGAAGATGCAAAGTCCATAGCCTCGGGATGGAAATGGATATGAGCATTGCCTATATCAATCCATATTATATCACAAATATATATATATATATATATATATATATCTGTGTGTATATATACATAGGGTTGGCGATAGCATGGCAGAGTCCAACCCAAGGCAATTTGGTTTGGAAGCATTCTTCAACATGTGTCAGGATCTATCTCGGACGATCTTGCAGATACATTGGTCACGCAGGGATCTCAGAAGCACGGGTTTGGGAGGACAAGAAAACGTCAGAGGTCCTACTCTTGAGCTACACCACAGACATGCGATCATGCCAGGAGCTATGGATTCATGATTGGCTTCTCCTGGGAGAAAGCATTCCATAGCTCAGTGCATCTCTTGCTTCTTGGCTTGCTTCCTCGTCAACGTGAGTAGCTCTAGGCATGGGAAAGTGTCATCTGGAAATTTGCTCAAATGATGCACAGCCGCATGTCACATCTCTTGTGGGCTCTATCCTGCATTCTGCACGTCTTTTGTGGTAGTAGCAAGTGGTTTTGCCTTGACTTTTGATTGTGTGCACTTTGGAAGTGTGGGCTGTGCGAAGTCAAGGATGGACGACTATTTTGATGGAGGAACCTTGGCAAATCTTGGCAACCTTGAAGCGTGACTAATTACTTACTTAGTCATCTTAACCTTAAAAAGCTAAGCATATCTAATCATCATGAGGCTTTAGCATTGCGACCAGATCCTTAAGGACGGCTGTACGAAAGCCATGGCGAAGCGCATGTCAAGTTCTTGATCACAGTGGCCGTTTGTGCCGGAGCAGCACCTTGGTAATGTCCAGCTGATGTGAGCTGATGGAAAAAGTACCTCATCGGTTACTCCATTGGAAGAGAAGCAGATGGTCCTTTCACACGCACAAAATTGTGAGCCGCGAAGGTGCCCAGGTTTTTCTGCCGCTGAGGTTGTGCTCATGCTCCCTGGCTGGCGCTATTTGATTCTGCCAAGTGCCCTGAAACCCATGCCACCTCGGAAGAAGCTAGATCACCTAGCTGATAAAGCTGACAAGATGGAAGAAAGCGGAGAGATATGATGGGCCGGTGCTCGCACATGCTGGTACATGCTGCCGCATCAGATCGCATCAGCTTCTCATTAACTCGATCACCACGTCCGGTGCTGCACACCTTGCTTGAGAAGAAAAGTCATTTGCAAAGGTTCTTGGTTCGCGGGATGCTGCTCCCTGCAATTCCTTGCACACAATGGCTAGCTTCTTGCAGTTTCATGCAGTTTCTGGTATTTATCAGCCCCTGACTTGCCTCCATTCTGGACACTTGTGTCCCTGGCAGGCGGGTTCACCGTCACGTGAGTGTTGAAAGCCTATGCCTTAGATGAACGAAACCGGACGCAATCAGCTCATTCGTTTTTAAACTGAACGAGCTTCGGGACTGGAAAGGCCACGAGAGTTTCCAAGGTTCCCTTGCAGCTCTGCCGGTTGTAGCCAAAGGCCGTTTTGCCAGGACAAGCAGTGCATGTGAATGGCCGGCCCATCGTGCGTTGAACATGATGGAGCCGTGTTGTGCTGCCACGGTCGCCTTGTAGGACCATTCCAACGATCAGCATTAGTTGGTTGAAAGTCTGGGACAAAGATTTAGAACTCTCAGGCGTCATAAGAAATCATAAGAATCTGAGAAGATCCGTTTTGATGGTGACAAATGGTGTTGCACGATGTTGCATGAAGTTGGCCAAAGCAATCCTTGACAGAGCAGCCCTTGTGCAGTTTCGTCATGACATGTCATGACTCAGGTTGCGATCCTACTGGTGATACAGATGCAGGTGGTGCAAAGAGTGACCTGGCTTTTGGTACAGCCATTTCACCGCTGTTGGCTCCCTAGCACTGGAGCTACATACGTTTGATTGGCACAGTATGGTGCAGTATGTTATCCATTTCTCTTAGGACATATGTACGAGTGCGGCATACATTTGTATTGATGGCAATTTGCATGCAATATTATTGTTTTTTTCTTGATTGCTTTTTAAAAAACGGGGAGCGGGAATACATGTTACAGAACCACGTGGGATTACTTGATCTGGATTGGCTTATTTGCTGGTGATCAAATTCCAGCATGGTTATTTCACTTTTTGGGAGAGAAGATCATAGAAGACCCTTCTTAATGTGACAATGGTTCACTCTTTTGCATCCAGTATATTGTCAGTTCCCCCTGCATTTCCAAGACTGAATGTTCCCTCAAAAGAAAACATGTCTCGAAAGCATACCTGTTTGATCACGTCGTTTTTCAGCTATGTACTATCCAACAATTGTTGTTGCATAGTGATTTACTGCAACTATCGATGCAAATGATCAGCTCTTGTGCTATAGCTTTACCTGTCTGGACTAAAAGCATGTGCAAATCCATATTTAATTGCGAATGCAAATATAATCAGCAAACAAAAAGCTCGACATACAATTGCTATGTAAATATATTAATTTATATAAATAAGTATTTCTTACTCTATTAGTCATAGTGTTTCTGTATAACTATTGCTTCGCTTATTTCAATGTAATGATCCATCGCTCATTGCTCGAGATCGAACTTGGGATTCTGAGGGTATTGCCTGGACGTCCAGCCCTCAGCATTTTGGACACACTTTCAGGTGGTTCCCAGGCTTCTACGTGTTGAAACAGGAGGCCCTGTTCCCGACCATGGAATTTTCTGATCACTTCTGATGGTTTTTTCATGTTTTTTCTGATTATTTTCAATTTGATCGTTTCCCCACATTTTGGGATTTCAAAGGGCTTCAACAATTTCATTGACAAGCAGACAAATAATGTAAACAGGAAGCACTTAGATATCATAGGATCAAAGCCTGCCTGAACAGTCCAAGCACCAGAGTTGTTCAAAAAAGCAAAATTTTATTTTTGAGATCATAGATCCTTTATCAGATGTATAGAAGGCAGAGAGTATTCGATGGTCCATTGTTGGCATTCTCAGTATGCATTGCCAATCATGAACGACTAGCGCCACCTGCCATTGCCTTACAAGCATATTGATTTTTCTGTCGAAACTTCCCGGCCACTTCTGCTCGATGTTGGCATCAGGGAGCTGACCATCATTTTCCTTCAGACATCGGCGAATCAAATAGATCTTTAAGCAAATAAGCAACCTTTTTTAGGTCTCCTATTTTGAGAAGTCACCATATCTTCGTAAGTTTTTAGTAGTTATATGATATATATATATATATGTGATGATTCTATATCTATAAACCTAGTTGAATGATTGAATTTAATACAATTCCTCAGTGAGATATACAATTGATTACAGTTCCAATGATATCAGTCAGATGCAATGTTTGTTAGAAATGCAGCTTTCGATGCTCCCTTCAAAAATTGTTTTGTTGTCCTCCTGTGGATTTTGCAAGTGAGGCGGAAAGGCTTCAGACATGCCAAGACCAAGACAGCGATGCACAGCTCTCAGCAACAACGCCTTGTGATTGCCTGTGGTTGTGCCAGTGTTTGTTTGAGCTGCTGATTGCATTCAGTAATTCATAGGGATTTTCAATCTATTCCACTTGTCTTGGCACCAGCCTGACTTGAACGGAGCCTCTGCTTGTTGATTTCTTCATCACTTTTTGATTGGAACAGGTTGGAACTTGGAACATGTGGAATCGCGAATCCTAAAGTCCTAAGCTGCACCACTGTTGGCTGCACCTGATGATGTCAGGTGTTGTGTTTGGTTGATGTACTTGTTTTGCACTGAATGGGCTCTTCTCCCCATGCGAGCGAAACTTTCAGATACATGTCAACTACTTGTTTCTTCCTCCCCAACACCGGAGATCAGTTCAAAGCATCTCTGCATGGCGGTGGTGGGCGCTGCTGGCGTCACCTCTGACGATCAGACGAACGCTGCTGACCGCAGGGCTGCGGGAGAGTTTGTCCGCGGAGTTTCAAGTGCGCGATCCTTCATTGGAACTGAGGAGTTTCCTGCAGAAGCTGGCAGGTACCACTTGTACGTAGCCTACAATTGCCCCTGGTGTCACAGAGTTGCTATGGTCAGGGCTGTTATGGGCCTGGAGGATGCAGTCACTATGGATGTGTGTTTCCCTGGGCGGACCACCACCTCGGATGAAAGAGGGGAGAACCTTTGGCGCTTTGCTCCAGAAGGGGTTACAGGGCAAAATGGTAGGCATGTCGCATTTCCAGAATGTACCGTCGATTCGGTGGGCGGACAGAAGTACATCGTTGACATCTATGCAGAGTCAGGGTTGGAACAGAAATCCGTCCCAATCTTGTACGACAAGTTGTTGAGAAAAGTTGTGAACAATGAAAGCGCAGAGATCATGCGTATGTTCGAGACTGTGATGTTGCCACATGCCAAACGTCCTATCCAGCTGTTCCCATCATCATTGGAAAGGGAGATTGATGATGCAAACACATGGATCTACACTGATATCAACAACGGAGCCTACAAGGCGGGCTTCTCCTCAAATCAAGATGTCTATGAGACAGCATTTGCGACGTATTTTGCAGCTCTTGAAAAACTAAATGCCTTGCTGGAAGCGAACAACTTCATCCTTGGCGCTGATGTCACGGAGTGCGACTTGCGCGCATTCACCACACTTTGGCGCCATGACCCAATTTACCATAGCCGCATGAAGCTCAATCAAGCCTATTTGTTTGAGTACAGTGGGATTTGGAAATGGATGGGTCGCATGATGGAAATCCCTGGCATTGAAAGTGTCGTACATGAGGGTATTCTTGCCCACGCAAAGCAAGGCTATTTTGGCCGCACGGGAAACGGAACGATACCTGTCGGTCCAAAAGGCTACCCGCAGTGTTATGGGAAGTCACGATGAGATGAAATTTGCATGAAAGGTTTTACACTGCCATAGCTTCACAAATTGTGAGCAACAAATAACCCGAAGTTTCACTTCATAAGTTTCACAGAATTCAACTTTTGACTTTCAAATCAACTTGCAGACTTGCAAATTTGAGCGGCGCAGCTTGTGCGTCTGTGTGCCATGCTTTGTGCGAACATCGGGAAAAGACACCGTCCAAAGAGGACACTCAAAGTGAACAACAGCATCATTTATCAAAGCTGCCTGTGCCGAGGGTCCTTACCGATGACGAACTGAGCATGGTGCAGGCGTGGCCTGGATCCCTTGTAAATCCTTGCAATCCCTTGTGTCAGTTGTCAAACGCGGAGGTTTCTTTGTCACTTCCACAGGATCGGAAGTCAAAATCTTTCCAAGTTCACGTGGTGCCCTTATGAAGGAAGCACTTGGGGACGAACCGATTTTCCGCAACACCGTGGAACTGGACGACGTGAAGATTTCTGAAGGGATGAAGGCCCGACCTGAGAGACTTGAGTGGGGAAACGCGTCCACCCCAACCATCCTGGCTTCCACCTTAACCATCCTTAACCAGGACCCAGCTGAGTTTCTTGGCAGGTCTTGAACCCTCGGCAGGTGGGGGCAGATCATCCAGTGCGTCTTTGAACGTAATTTTATTTGTTTTTTGTTCCTTTGTTTGATGTGGGAACGACATGATCCTTTCATGTTCTGTCGGTGGATTGGCCAACTTGTCCTCGAGGATATACAAGATGCCAAATTGCCCTTGACGCTGCGTTTCTATCAGCCACTGCATAGGCCCACTTTGACTGTTTTCCCCAGCAGGGAGCGGCTGTTTGTCAACCGTTTCACCTAGAAGATGTCCAGGCCTGCTTGGATGAAGTCAAAGCAGTTCTCTCATTGGAGTCTTGCCTGCATTTTTGTAATGCGAGGAGTGATGGATTTGGTGTGTATATTAACGTTCATCCATTGAATTCCTCTCGCTTATTCGGCCTGCATGAGCACACTAGACACGCACACACGCATAGGTTTAATGTATGGCATTTTGCTTTTCAGCAAGGCGCGCCATCTTGGGGTAACCACCTTGAAACACTTTGATTTAGCATTTAAACTACGTACTACGTACATGTCAATACATTTGATCTTTGATGTATGCCGATATGCCTATAATTTTGATTCTGTTGATCTGTTGTATGATTCTGGGGATTCTAAACACATATTTTCCACATGAACACAGTTTCTAAACACATATCAACGTAATATGCATATATAAAATTTCAAGATAACATATATATTCTCTACACATGTATTGTTGTGGGGGTTCTAATCATATGTTTACCGCATCTTGAAGGATTTCTAGCACAAAAAAGGGACATCTGAAGCGGTTTTTGGAGCCTGGAGCACTGAGGTGGCGCAGTATGGACCTGGCGCGAGCCATCATCCTGAGAGCTCAAGGCCTGGCGTTGCAATTCCTGTGGGAAGCGGATGGTGGATGCAACTGGTAGCGAGTGCTAGTGGATGGTAGTGGATGATAGTGGATGATAGTGGTGGTCAGAGACTTGGTAAATCTTTGTGCGGGTCAATGAGTGATGTGCTGTGCTTACTTACTGGTTGATCATCTGCAATACTTGGCAATAATGGTTGGTTCATGATAAATTCTTGATGGTTGATCCATGGTTGAAACAGGTAACAATCAGAATAACTGTGTCGGGCACTTTGCTGAAGCGGTTGCAAACCAAGCTCGGATAGAAGAAGAAGAAGAAGAAGAATAAGAAGAAGAAGAAGAAGAACAGCACGTAAAGGTACTTCATAAAATGTGTGATTGATATGGCGCCATGACTCATTGGACAGCTCAGTTCGTATCCTATGAGCTGCAGTCCGCAGGTCCAATCCTGCTGTGGGGCTGGTGCCGAACTTGGAGAAGTAAAGGTGGGTTGCATAAGATGACCCAGGATGACCCTGAGGCCAACAACCGATTGGTAAGGTAAGGCTAGTATCGGATAGTATGGGAAATATAGCATTAGTAGGGGTAATATCGGATTAAAATAGCTCCAGGGAAACCTCATGGTGTGGGCAAGTGACGAGTCAGTATTGTGCACTTTGCAAGTTGTCAACTATTATGGTCAACTGCTGCGAATTTGGTGCATCAAAACTGATGCTGCGAGGCCTTGTTGTATACCAATGAATGGATTGAAGCGCCGTGAAACTCCATTCCAAGAGATTCAAAGCACTTTCAAAGCACTTAGTAAGCACTTAGGTCAACTTTGTCCCTTGCTGTCATGGCTGGCCTTTTCCCTCAAATGTGGTGGAGCTCCCAGATCCACTTGGCTGGCTGTGTAGGCTTCCCATGGTGTCCCACCTGAGGTTGAGGAAAGAATTCGCAGTATATCGAGTGTGCTTGGAAAAGCTGGAGCCTGGATCAAACTGTCTAGGGTTGCCAAATGACTCAAGGTACCGATCACTACTGAGAAGTGACAGCCATCCTGAAATTTATAAGTACTCAGTACTCAGATGATCTCAGATCATCTCAGATGGACATTTCGCAGCCAGGATTGCTGCTGAGGTTCCAAGTGGTTCCCAGCTGGACAGCTATTGCTTGGCCTGAACAGCTCAGATGGCCTCGTTGCCTGCGACATTCCGACGTTAGCGTGGCTGCAATCGCATCGATTTGCGCTCAGGTTTTTGCACCGTTTGGTGCGTTTGCCTGAGCCCAAGATGCCCAGTAGATGTCCATTAGATGCCAAAGGGAGTGCCTCCAAATCAGGTTTCACAATGTACCAGCTGTCACTAGCTCTACCGTTTTGATATTGTTGTTTACACCGTTCTAGTGTTATATGATTCATGATGTTACATATGTGTTGAGTGTATGTGCTTAGTTACTTAGTTAGAGTACGTTGCACCCGATTTTCTCTGATTTCTTTTTGGGTGCGCCATTTCCGTTGCACATGTGGTCGCGCATCGTTGATGGTCGCCGTGGCTTCCGAGGTGGGGGCAACGCGTCTCCAGAGGAAGGGCAGAGCTGAGCGACGTCATGGGAATGCAGCAGTGCGCTCAGCTTGGGGACCCCATGGGACCCCATGAGACCCCATGGGACTCCATGGAAAGCACGGCCTTAAGCGGCTTAGAAGGCAGTGCCTTAGCTATCTTAGCTCAGCCTCATAACAAGATTCGCAGAGTCAGTAGTGGGAAGCACGAAAACCCCGCCGTTTAGTAGTGATGATAGGTAAGGTTAATCCCTGAGATTCCAGAAAGACAAAATCGAGTTCAAGTTTCTAGCTTGGACCGCGACACATACAATACCCAAGTGATAACGAGGAGACTTTCAGGACCAAGGTTGTTGGATGAGGGTTCCACCTTGGCATGTAGGGTTCCCTTTGTTATCAGTCCTCAGGCTGGATGATTTCTTGAAAAAAGTCCTAGGTCAACCTCCGCTTCATACACAGTGGTGGTATGATTTCATGTCCTGATTTGCTTCTACGGCACTACATGGTACTAACAGGATTAGATAATGCGGGGGGTTGTAGCTTCATGAGATATTGATTGATCAAAAGTAAATCCATGGCCTTGAACAATCAGTTGAAGAGATTCAGACACCTTACCTTGAGTCATAGTATGTTTCTCTCACTGTTGCAAGTTGTTTGAGCCTACGGGTGGGAAACCGCACCAGCGTTTCATGATGTTTTGATGTTCGTCATGCCAACCATCTTGATGCTACCTCGTCATGACTTGCCAACCATCTTGATGTTTCGTGGCAGATAGGGTGGGGTGGAGTGGGGCATGTCAACGTTCGTCATGACTTGCCAACCATCTTGATGTTTCGTGGCAGATGGGGTGGGGTGGGGCATGTTAACGTTCGTCATGACCTGCCAACCATCTTGATGTTTCGTGGCAGATGGGGTGGGGTGGGGTGGGGTGCGGCATGTTAACGTTCGCCGTGACTTGCCAACCATTTTGATGTTTCGTGGCAGATGGGGTGGGGTGGGGTGGGGCATGTGAACGTTCGTCATGACTTGCCAACCATCTTGATGCTACGTGCCTGATGGGTTGGGGTGGGATGGGGACACCGGTTGATTGGGTGGCAGGTGGCAATAGCATGATGATTTGGCCAGAACATTTTATAGAGAACAAATCTATGTGGGCAAGGCGCATGTGCTTGAAAGACTTTATGTATGCACTTGGCATTTTATGGAGGGCATCTTCTTTTGGAGCGGCAGGTTGCTGGCAAGCATGAGACATTTTATTGACCCCATGGTTTTTGCATTCTATAGTGCTTCTGATGTGCATCCAGATAAACTTGGCATTCCATTGCAGAAATCGACTACACAATGCCCCATGGAAAGCATCCAGGGTACCAATCAACAGGGCTGGATGAGGCATGTTAACGTCCATCATGACTTGCCAACCTTGCGGGAAAGGTGCCAAGACTGGAGATATTGATAGAACATACACACTGGTAGAATGAAGGAAATGTGGCAAAACACATTAAAAAATGGCAAAACACAATGACATACAATGACACAGCGAATAAAATCTACAAGGAATCAAACACTTTTGCAAGGACCATGCGTTTTGCACGGAATGTTTCTGCTACAACAGAAGAAACGAGGCAAAACATGGGTTCAGTTTCCCGCCCCGGCGGGTTGTTTGAGGTCCAGCTTGAGGGAATCCCGAATTAACGCGGTGCAGACTGCATCAAAGGCCTGGTGTGTTCAGCGTTCAAAGGCCACTGGAAGTCATTTTTGGGGCATGCCGGGGCATGCCGTGATGCTGCTTGAACAACCTGGTTTTGTTATTGACATCCAACATGAATGGGCACACTCACAAGCTTCCTTGTGACGTGGCAGGTCTTGATATGGGCCTTCTATTTATTTGCTTTGCCAGCCACTGATCAGTGCATAGTAATTATTGCTGTGTGTTTTGCTTCGCTTGCTGCTCAGCACGGCGACTTCTGCCAAGGCTTTGGCATGCGGGAATTCAACTAAACCAGCTCCTTTTGCTCCTGCCTCGGAATTCTGCTTGTGGCTTTGGTAGCGCTTCGGCAAGCTGGGGTTCGATGACGTGCTGTCAGTGGCAACTCAGCTCCAAAATTGGACCTGCACATCCAGGATTCCAGGGACGACAGCCGTTGTCATTGGTTAGGCTCTCAGCTCATCTCAGCTCCATGCAAAGTGCGAAATTAGTTTTTCGCAGGAGCATGATGGAGAGCGTCCTGCTACCTAGCCATCATGTCGCATGAATTCGCATGAGATGAATTCATGATGTGCATTTGAAAGACGGAAGTCATGAATTATTGTATATACATACACTATAATACGTATATTTCATCTATGGGTAAATAGATGTAAATAGTAAATCGATGTAAACAGCGGGTGCAAGGTATCAATTGGTGATGTCATGAGAATTGTTGCTGAACATGACTGTGACGCACTGCACTTGACTGGCATGTCAGGTTGGGTTGGTCGCGAAATTGTTTGTAACATGCCCGTGCCCTGAGTTCTCTTCACTGGTCGAGCGGTGGTTGACCCATGTTGATCCTTGACTCCAAGGATCAGTGGTGTAGTTCTACACTTGACGCAGCCATTCGCTCAAGGCCTCCAGACCCCTCATGATTAGTTTTGGCTGTTGGATATGTTGGTTGGATTTTAATTGGTGTGCAGTGTGCAGCACAGCAACGTCAAGCAGCACCGCGTTGCTGTGACTTTCGAAGTCTCCTGGTGAGGTGACTGGATCTCCCTTACAGACGAAAACATCGCCTCCCTCCCCTGTTTGTTGCTGTAGTGACTCGAGATGACTCGAAGCTTCATGTGACAGGATGGCTGGGTCCAAGACGTTGGCAGCTTCTACACCAAGGCAGTTGCCATAAAGCTCTCTTCAGATGGAATGATTCGGAATGATCTGTATCAGTTTGGAAAGCTTCCACAGCTTGGACCCGCTGCAGGTCGTTCAGTGGGACAAGCGTCCAATCTATGTGCCGAATGGTAAACTGATGCCGAGCCTCAGTGTGCTTTGCCATGACCCCATCCATGAATGCGACCCCATACTGTACGGATTTGCACGGTACTGAATACAGCACTACATAGCACTACATTTGCACATTGAATGGATTTGAATGGCATGCTATGCTATAGGTAACGCTGTGTTATGCAATTTCGCATTTTGCTTTGCGTGTGCCCTGCGCTTTTACTATGCCAGATGGTGCACAATGTGCACACCACACTTCCACAAAGCCATACAGTGCCATTCTCACACATAGACTGCTTTGAATGGCTAAACTGTCCATCACGGTGATACAATATTGCAAGATATTGCAAGATGTTTTGTGCTACCGTGCGATGCTATTCCATTTGATGCTATGAGATGCAATGCCATGCAGGACTATACTTTGATGAGCTGTGTTGTCCTACACTGTTGCATTTCGTGTTAAGCCCAACGAGGACGACACAGTAATAAAACACTACAACATACTACAACACAATGCAAAATGGCACCATGCAACACAACATGGCACGACACAGCACGATGCAGTTCAATTGAGTAACACAGTGCAAAACAATGCATTACCATAGTGATTGCACACGCACTGAGGTGGCTGATATCCTTAATACATTTGCAAAGGATCATTCTTGGTAAAGAAATCGGTTCACATCGGTTCACCGTAGATGGTAAGGCTCATCCGCTACTATGCACAGCTGACAGATGGACTTCCGGTGATCACGACAGCGATCAAGTTGGATCCAGCGATCAAATGCGATCAAATGCGATGAACAGGTCACTGAACGTTCAGAACAATTCCAGAATGACACACCGACGGATCAAGTACGACCTGCAGCTCCGGCCTGGCCCACAGAGCGGTCGCCATGCCGTGCCGTCCTTTGGATTGGTGCCCAACTTGTTGAAATACGAAGAAATACCATGAAAATCCATGAAATGCCTCTATAGACTTTCTTCATGTTTCTTCATGTTTCTGCTTTGGCAATGATTTGAGAAATGTTACAGATTAAAGGGTTTCTCGTCTCATGAAATCGTAAACTCGTATGCCACGTGGACGGTCAAACACGTGTCGTGTTTGATGCTGCTGATCGAGGCTGCGGGACATTCCCAAGATCCCAACGATAGTGCAAGAAATGCAGGCTGCTGCCGGAGTTACAAAAAGCCAATTCTACCTTGGAAGTCCTTGGAACCAAGGGATCCGACCCGTAAGCAGCAGCATGTTTCAGCAGCACGCAGCATGAAAGAGTTTGACATCAGCAATTTGTCAGGAGATGATCAGCAATCATGAGGACATTGATAATGTCCAGCCCATGGCTCAATCAAACTCTTGCAAGTCTGAGCTCCAACTACTTTGAAATGGATCGCCCTATAGATGTGGGAACCTGCCCAGGACTTCCATTTGTTTCCAGTGAAATTCTGCGAATCTCAGGCATCAATTGGTGCGATGGCGAGGAGTTGGGGAATACTCAGCAGTGGACCTGAGAGGGCTCAGCACAAAGCCCCGGCCGCAACGGTCACGAAGCAATGGTGCAGCGCTGTAAGGCCGATATTTGGTTGTCATGCTACACCAAGCCCAGCATTGAGGTGTGGCTTGCTTTTCTTGGTAAGGGAATGTAATGAAGGGCATGTAATGAAGGGCATTTGCATATTTGTTTCTGAGTCATTCAGAGTCTTTGTACAATTTTGTACAGTCTTTGATCATGGGGCTTATTTTTCAAAGATTTCTGAATCCCATGCTCTGCCTGCAGGGAATCCGCCTGAAGACATACACAGCGACGCAGCAATCAGCTACTCACTTACTCCGAGTGTCGTGATCGTATGGCGCCGCATGACTGCAGCTGACTGTGAAACCAAGGTCTTGGAGCGATGCTCACAGATTATTTTCAAGTCCAAATCCACAGATTTCTACAGCTTCAAAATGCAGAAGTTTTGATGTTGATATTTTGACAAGGCCTTGACCATCCTTGACCACTGGACATAGACAGTGAAGTTCAATGAAGTTCTTTTTGCAAGGATAAAAAATGACCTGATTCTTTTCACGGGCATCCCACCGAGGCATGGCGCTGCATTTGCATCCGCAACTGACCGTGACCCGATTTGGCAGATCTTGGCAGGGCACGTGTGAAGGGCGAGCAACATAGAAACTGTTGGTTCATTTCAGATTGATCCCATGAAAGGCATACACTCAGTTGCATGCAATTCTGAGGGCTTTTTTTGGCAATGCCATCTTTTTAATTTAGGGATTATATAGGGTTGTTCGTTCTTGATTTCTTGTATTGACAGCCCGGTCTGCCATTGATTGTTTATTCCCCACCTGCCAGGTGAGGGTTGTTAGATTTTTATGTCAGTTGCCGTTCCTTCTCCTCCTCTCCTTCTCCTCCTCGCCGGACCTCAACTACGATGATCACTCCCGAGTGTTCGCTGCCGGACCTCAAGCACGACCATCCACGCCCAGTGTTCGCTGCCGGACCTCAACCACGACCATCCACGCCCAGTGTTCGCTGCCGCACCTCAACTCCCCTGCCAAAAGCTATGCCAGATAGAATGCCAAAAGCTATGCCAGATAGAATGCCAGAAGCTATGCCTGAAAGAATGTCAAAAGATGGAAGATAGACCTGTGTCAGATTTGCATGTAATGGTGGGGATCACATGAAGTAAAGTACTTGTTGATTTCTTGTATTTTTGCTTTTCTTCTTCCAGCTTTCCTACACGTTCCTGCATGTGGCAAACACATGCATGCGAAATCATGTATGTTTGTAATGTAATGTATTGTGATGTGATGTGGTATGATGTTATCTTATGCTGGGTTATTTTGCATTATTATGTAATGTAAGTGTTCTGATTTTTTCGACATGTTGAGATGTTGTTTGACTTGGAGCAGGTATGCAATATCCTGGAGGCGCGGAGTTACTTGTTGGCTGCGGAGTTTCGAACATGGCTAAAGTCTTTCAAACTTGAACCACACTAGCATCCCAAATTTTGCCCAAGCAGTTGATGGGAAAATCTGCAGGAAACCCTGGTTAAAACCACCAGTTCCAAGGGTTTTGCAGGTCGATTTTCCCACCCATCAAGCCAGTGAAGTCAACTTCTGCCTGAGGAAACCGTGAAGGAGGGAGTGGCATCAACGGCCTCGGGCAAATCTTACTGGCCCAGATCTCGGACGGGCTTGGCAGGTGAGAAGCAATTGATCCGGCTTATCGAACTGGAAAACTCATAAGCCCTCAACGTCCGATTCCACAAGCACAACCAGCTCTCAAGATGTCTCTGATTTGTGGCTAGGGCTGTGAGGTACCCCACCCACGATTCATTCGCGCACCACCAATGACTGGGTGCTCCTTAAGAAACACGATTCCTTTGTTGGATGGAGATGTTCTTCTGGCGGCAGCAGTGAAATCTTTCACTTGAAAAAACAAACGCGCATGTGTGCGTGTATGTTAGATATGTGTGTGTGTGGTGTGTGTGTTAGAGGTGTGTCCGGTGGTTGATGATGATCACTTTTAGCTAAGGATACCTTCAACTCTGCTTCAGATTCCCAGTCGCAGTTGGAATCTCGCGAAGAGGCATGGTATTGGGCGGGGTAGACTCTACATGCCAAGGGTCGAAAAAGTGTGGGTTGATGACTACCTGAGGAGGTAACGAATGATGCCAGCCCCAATGCCATTCTAATGCCGTCCTCTGAATCAGGACGGGGTGATTCAGTACGGATCAGGAAGCTTGACAGGTGCTCCGCCGGCGAGAAAAAGACCTTAAAGAGCCATGGGCCCAGGCAGAAGTACGTGATGCAACTATATAGGTTTAACAGTAGAAGATAGTAGAAGTACAAGCTCTTATGAGATCATATAAGCTCTGGGAAGTCAACAGCAGTCAGATATCCAGGGGTGGCAAGAGAAGGATTGATTTGCTCCGTTGGAATGACCAATCAGAAGCCATTTGTCGGGCTGAATTCAAAGATGATTTGCACAAAGAATGTTGGGCGAAGCAATTCTTGCGTTTACGGTTGCTTTGACGGTGCTGGGGTCCTTAGGCTTGAGAGAAGCTTGGAGCAGAAGGGTGAGGCGAGAGCTTCAGAGATCTGGGCGTATCACAAACTCAATCAGTTACATCGGACCAGCTAGAGATAACAGGCAAGAAAACTTATTTGGTGCAAAAATTCACTAAAGCAAATCATGGCGGCACCGGGAAGAAGAAAAGGGGGAACATGAGGGAACTATGTAGACAGGGAAGGAATCGACGAAGGAATTAATCATTGCCGGGACGCGCTGCCAGGGCTATGTGTTCTCCGGGGTCTTAGATATTGCTTGGGTTTGTTTGAAGAAGCAGTGATCAATCCTTTTAAGCTGAGTAGCACTTTGGGGAGGTGCTGCGCCCTCGCCCCAATCCCCCCTGGCAACAAACGAACGAACGAACGAACAAACAAACAAAGAAACAAACAAACAGAAGCAACAACGACAACAGAAGCAACAGAAACAGCAACAGCATTCAACCAACAAGCGCACAACATACACCACAGCCTGCAACATACATCGCAACAAAAGGCATGCAACATAACAACACTCATATCAAAAGCAAAGCAAACGCCGTTCACACAAAGAACATAGAACATACAACACCCAAGGTGCAAGATACAACATGATCATGACATATCATGACTTAATCACAAGGACCACACCACACTCATCAAAAGCAGCAACAACAACAACAACAACAACAACAACAACAGGAACCACAACAACCAAACCAACTAAAACAGCCACAACAACCGCAACCATGTGCTTTGGGGAGTTTTGTCCGTTGCGTGCTTTTTAGATTCTTGTGGTATGGGGTTGTTGAGTGTACTAGTTGGCAACTGGGTGGAGTGGTTGGTTGTGGTGACTGGTTTGTCTTTGGTTGGTATAGTCACTATAATCAATGGTCTTTGGAGGGAGGCACTGCTCCTCCTCCCCGATGCCTTCGCTGGCAAATCAAAAGTAGAAGAGCTAGATTTGTTCAGTTTGATCACGCTTCCAGCTTCGTGTGTTCGGATGGAATTGGCTTCGTCCTGCAGAAACGCCCTGTTTGCTGATGAAAATGGAGATATGTTTTCTTTGTTTGTGCGTTTTTGATCCAGAAAATCATTTCTGATACCCCCTGTCCTGCTAGAGCCCAATCATTGAGTATTTGAGGTAGCAAGACTTCTAGTGATTGGAACTAAGAGTTCAACTATGTTCATTTTGTTCACAGGAGCAAGCCAAAGAGCAGATGGAGATCCAAGCAGTTCGGGAACAGCTGCAGTCCGAGATGCAGATCCTGGAGAAGCAGAAGAACGGAGAGGCCAAGCGGCGCTATGTCAAGCTGTCAGGTTCCACCCAGAGCTTCCGCGCACATGCACCGAATTGATCCTAATTGATCCTTATTGATCCCATGTGATCATTTGTTTTTTACAGTAATTATTGCGATTAATTGATTATGTATCGTTATGTATCGTGATGATTCTGCCCTAGAGGCTTGAAACAGATATCGGCAGATGGGCAGCTTTAGATTGAAGATTGATGGATGGCTAGCTTTAGGTTAATTGTTTGATGGATGCCTAGCATCGAATGCAACGAGTCAATGTTGCCAATGTCACTAGATGACTTTAGGTGAACCTACAATTCACTGCAAGAATGACAATGGCATGGTTTAGCAAGAGTCTAGTGTGTTGTCTCATGCCAGGATTGGAAGTGTTCCCCGGTGCGTGCCATTCATGGCATTTCAGAATGTTCTTGGCACGTATTGTTTGAAAATCATTTTGAATATTTTGAAGTCTTACTGTATGTTGGCAATCCGCTTGGACACATGCCCACTGCGAAGTGGCGCTTGGCATTATGTTTGGAGAGGGTGCAATTGAACAATAATCATGCCATGGGGTTGCGTCGATGGGCTGCAATGCCGGACCAGTTGAGTAGGCTACTCATTGCAGAAATATGACTGAACTTGTATGTTGAATGTAATCGCGATCTATTGACACAGAGGCATGCACGCACGCACACACACACACACACACTCACACGCTCAGACACACTCACACACACACACACACCCGCACCCGCACATACAATATCCTTGGTGTACCGTATACACCAGACAGTTACGGCTCGCTGGGGAGCAGCATCGCGTGATCAGGAATGGGCCGAGGTGCAAGATGCCGTGACCACAGCCTGCCACCGAGGGCTGAATCATTGATCAAATCCTGAAGCATTGTTGAATTTTTGATCGTTTTCTCCTACAACAATGATTAAGCGATTGGCGTTTAAATAGTGGTGAAATCATGCCGGCCATGCCCTCTTCAGGCTGATGGCGATGGGTCTGAGTTTCAAAACGGAGAAGTGCAGCAGCCCTGGGCATGGAAGGACTCGAAGGACTCGAAGGACTCATGAATCTGTTCCTCGGAGTCTTCGTTGTGTGCCGCAAGGTTTGAACGTCCCTTGGAAGAGGCCATGGGCGGATACGGATGGATACGCGGCCGGCGGATACGGATACGGGACGGCAAAACGAGCCATCTTTTCTGCCAGGACGAGGACCGAGATCGCCATGAGAAAGTTTGGGCCTCGCAGTGGCTCTGTATCTTGATGTCGTCATTTTTGCACCTGTGAGGTCACAGAGACTGAGGAGAACTCTGAACATGAGGCCGTTTCAACCGTTTCAAGTTCGTGTAGTTTTCTTCAGATTTCATAATATTTCATATATGTTGGTTTCATATGGTTTCATGATGTTTAATTTTTGTTTTTCCTTTTGAGCTGATGACCGGTAGCTTAGGCACCACATGCCAAAGAGAAGGATGCGGAGATCTTAGACGGGTCACCTTTTTCCTTGAGCCGCAACGGATTTCATGCCTGGTGAGCAAATTTAGAGAAATACAGGGTTGACCAAGTGCCATTGATGGTCAATGATGTTTGGTGATTCTCAAAAAATGATTGAATTAATGAAATATGATTGGACAAAATGAACATGAATGATAGTAATGCTGAGGGGTCATTGGTGATGACCATTGATGCGAGCCCTCCGGGAAGCCCGGCATATCGGCAAGGCTTCAGGCTGGTGGGAGAGTAGCAAACGCTCTGAAGCCAAAGAGGCCCGACATGTGCGCATGGATCATCCTGGATCTACAAAAGCACGTGTAAACTGTATACTGAATACATGTAAAAGGGATGCGGTAACCTAGTGTCTTGTTGGCCTGTGTCAGCCCACGATTAATGGCATGTAGAATATACATGTACCAACAAAAGTATTAGACAGCCATATCAGCGTATCCCAAGATTTTGAATTTACTCGGATTTGACATGCTATAGACTGTGAGCAGAATTTACGCAATAAGATTTCGACATCCACAGCGCTGAAATATGTTTCTATGTTTTGATATTCATTTAATATATGTTTCAACCCATTGGCCTATAATACCTATTTGCTTATCATTTTTTAAGATTCTTTAAGTATGTGTCAATCTATCTAGCCATTTGTCCAGTCCATCCAATCGATCGGATCTTTCTAATTTGTTTAATCTACCCTATCCATTTAACCTATCAGACGATAGCAATCTAATTTATTCTCAAATCAAGTTCTGTTTGCTCTGTCGAATGTGTTTAATTGGTCCCGTTTGTCTAGCCTAATCTAAGCGAATCCATTTAACCTGTCAAACAAATCTAATGAATTTGTCCCATCTACCTAATCTACCTACCTACCTATCTACCTATTTATCTATCTGTCTATCTAACCAGCTTTCTAGCAGTTGAATTTCCTGTCACAGTTCAGGCACATGACTTTCTTCAATCAAAACATGATCGATTGATCACAGTCCCTTTGCAAAGCCATAGGGTGAGATCCCTGCAGAGAGCTCGAGATCTCCCAAGGTGGGGGCAGAAGTGTCGCTTTCAAGACGGAGTAACATTATAGCCAATTATAGCATCATCGCGTCATCACGTCTTGTGTCTAATTGTGGTTGTCGTAGATCTTGTTTCCGTTCCAAACGATCCGGTCTAAAATTATAAAGCATGCAATTTACTCCTCTGGCTGCTGTCAATGTGGTTATTTCATGTTGTTTCAGAAATGTCAGGGTGCACATGTTGGAACTGAATCCGAAGGCTGGTGCTGCAATCTGAAAGCCAGTGGAACCCATTGCGATAATTCATAAGTTTGCTGTGTGTTGGGGATGCATCTCGTTGCATATTTGTTCGGCTTCGTCAAGCCCAAGCAAAATGTATAATCAGCAAAATACACCCAAAAAAGTGTTGACATGTTCTGTGTGAGAATCTGCAGACACATTCACCTCGCTCAAGCATGCAGAAGCTGCACCATTTTGCACCCTGCCCGAGGTTTGACAGATCTGACCTTAGATTTGTTTCGAGTGCCAGACGCTGCTCGCATTGTCAAGAGATGCCCAGCTGTTGAAAGGAGTCGCATGATGAAGCAAAGGCATCAAAGGCATCGAAGGTGGGGTGGGCAATCTGACTTGAATTTGCTTCATTCAATTTTTCCTTCTGTTTCATCTTTGTTGTGCTCTGTTGCCATGTTTCATCTTTTGCTGTGCTGTGTTTTGCTTGTTGCCCCAGCGGCTGCGACTTTAGGACAAGCACAAGCAGAACGTTGAGAGGCTGAGCGAGGAGCAAAAGGCAGAAGTCTTGGCGGCTGTTCCTTGGAATCCAAGTGGGGAGGTTGCAGATGAATGCAGACTCGAACAACGGATAGCAATGGCACTTTACTGCATAGGAACGCATGATTATATTGGTGTAATTAATATGGTGTAATTGTATTGGGTCTTTGTGAAAAGACTGCTGCACATCATCGATTCATGTGGTCTTGAAGTCGACTCATCGAGCATGCACCGCTTTCACAAGTTGACCATTGGCATGTATTGCCTGTATCAAGGTGCCCAACGGTGAAGATGAAGACGAGGCATGGGAGTTGGCTAGGTGGAGATCAAGTCGGAAGTTTGCTTCAAGACGCATTTAGAGATGGTTGGTTGCTACCAGGCTGAAAGGCTTCGAATTCCAGTGAAGGAGATGGGGGACTGACAAGATCTGAGACCTGTCAGATATTCTCAGCCCATTGGGCCTTCTTTGGATGGCACTTGCCGTCCATTGCAAATTATAGCAGGCCAGCGGCGTGAATTGTTGAGCACGTACCGTCTGTGGAGCAGCGCTTTACAATTTTCAAAGCTTCTCGATGTCCTTGCGTGATTTTGTGTGACGTCTCTCTATGTTTCTCGATTATAGTGACTATATGCAATGACTATGCATGTTTCTTCATCACATTCGTGTATTTGTCTCCAAGGGGCGGTACCACAGTTTGCATAGCTGCCATCGACGCCACGCCACGCCCTTGTCTTGTCCCGTGTTTTTGGGATGCAGTGTGTCAAGGTTCAGAGTGTAGGGTTTTTTCAAGCCTGGGTCGAGTTGTTATTATGCAACTCGAGCAATCCATGAAATTGGTGTAGCATTTGAAGCTTTCACTGCGAATGGAGTCCTAGCGATGACATCGCAGCCAATCTTATGCTGCTGGTTTGTACAGAATGGAGCAGTGCCGCGCATGCCGCAGCGGTGCCAAGAACCCAATGCATAGTTGAGAAGAGAAAATACATCAACATCATTGAAGAAAAGGCCGACCGATTGCAGCAGGGTAGCACCTGGAGTCCTGATCATGCTTCTTTGAGCCTTGCATTGCTGACGTTTGCAAGTCTTGATACACAGTAAGAAGAGAGAGAGAGAGAGGGATCTAGTCATTTTTTGAGAGTATATGCTCGTAATCACTTCTCACTTGTTCAGTCTCTGTGAGTGACGGAAGCTTTAATATCTAATGCCTACTGTCGGATCTTGAAGTGGTGATCTCGGGAATGAATCCAGCTGACATAATTTTTCTTGGCTTTGTGTGCAGGCATAAAGGAAGCATGCAGGTGTCAGTGGCTTGTGAATGATGATTATGCTTAGATGTTGGTTGGTAATGGTTGGTTTGCGCATATGCGATCTGTGTTGATTTGGGTGACCATTTGGTCATTTGTGGATCAGCCAGTCGTCAGGGCTTATAATTCGCATTCCTTTAAACGCTTCAGAGCCTTTAGAAAGCCTGGGGAGCTTGACATGATCAGTGCAAATATCTAATGTCCTGCAGATCCTGCAACATTTCTCTCATTTTGCGTCCATGAGTAGCTATGAACCGACCTCGGTTCATTATTATATAAGGTATTTTGCGATAGGGGGACCGTAGGATTCAAGTCAACCCCTATCCCAAAATGCAATAGTTACTGGAAATTGAATCTCCGCTTGTTTGCTTCAAAGCAATTTTAAGCATCGTGTCGTTTGAGTCAAATCTTGCTTCATCACGGATTCCCTTGTACAAGCAAAAACTATTCTTCAAATAGTCAACCTCCTTAAAAATTCATCTCCACCATTGTCGTTTAAGCAATCTTAAATCCTTGGAAATATTGCCAACACTGTTTTTGCTTGATGAAGACTTTTTCAATAATGAGTAGAAACCCTTATTTGAAAAAGTTTGATTTTCTGGAGATGTCATGCCCGCAAATTTGCTTGTAAGATGGCTTTTGCAAATCAGTTGAAATATTGACTTCCTCTGAATGGTACGCCGAAATCTTTACTTTCAAAAATAACTCTGTCCCAGGCAGCGCCACCAGTTTGCCGGATCGCTTTTGCTTAATGTCTTTCAACTGCCAGAATTGACAAATGCTGTTGAAAAACGAGAAAAACAATGGATCCTGTCCTGAATATATTTTTTCATTGATTAAGGGTACTGATTTGTTTTTGCTGATTGGGGGCAGGGATGGGCAGGGATTAATTATATATTTCTAGGATTTTCTACGCGTGTGTGTATGGTGCACATGGTCAGTATTTACTTTCAGTCACGGAGAATTACTTCAGAGGTGGGTTTGTAGGATCCACCTTCCAATATATGACTACATTACATTGATTCATATCAGTATAGGCACCAATAATGTAAAATAATTGCACATTAGATGTATCAACAGTGATGATGGCGCTGGAAAAAATATACCAACTGTATAACTACAATATATTACAATATTAGTAATATCTCAATTTTGCAAATGATTAGCAATAATAGGTGCAGGGATTTTTGTGAAGCCTCTCCAGGAGCGCAAACGCTGGAGAAATTGGAATGAGGGTGGGCGAGGCCAGCACGCTTCCGCGTCGCACTTGACCAAGGAACGAGAAGGGTGTTTGAGAATGGTTGATGATTAATGTTGGTTGATTAACGGTCAATTGATGGTTGAGAATGATTTACTTCACACCTGGTGATGGTTTTTCATGGTTGATAGGGAGAGCAATGCCCCCCCAAATGTTTCAAGTGCAGCCTTCGGGCCTGCGTTCACGGACCCTTTTCTGACTTGCAAAGGTGGATACACCGAGCAGTTCTTTGAGAGGCCATGGGGCGACGAATGCGTTGACGGTAAACTCGACCAGACTGTTCATTGCTGTCTCGGGTCCGATGGCTTTCCTGCTAAACCCTCGAGTCTTGGCTGAGAGCCGACTTCCAGGTACAAGGGTGCCCGAGTGGAGGAGCCAAACAAAAACAAGTTCGACAAGAGAATGAAGGGGTTTGGATCCCCAGGGCCTAGCAAGCTGCATAGCGATTCATTGTGCATGGAAGGCATCATAGAAATCATGGAAAGCATCATGGAACTTCCATATGTTTCGCATATGTTTCCATCCATTTTCCATCCAAGTTTGCTCTGCAGGTCTGTTGGACCAGGAGCTGGCATGGAGTACATGGCCAGGTGGACGGGCGAGCGCCTCAATATGCCTCAATGGACCTCCAATGGTCCTGGGGGGTTGACATCAACGGCTGGTCCTACCATTGGTTACATTGGCTGCTGAAATATCTTAACTGACCCTGATTTACTATTCAAACCCTGGAGCTATGAGAGAATCAATTGGTGGAAATGACTGTTGGAGAACAATGCGA
Organism: Symbiodinium kawagutii; assembly: GCA_009767595.1. NCBI lineage: Eukaryota > Dinophyceae > Suessiales > Symbiodiniaceae > Symbiodinium > Symbiodinium kawagutii. The sequence continues at coordinate 375,407 of VSDK01029851.1, forward strand.
TCATGGAGACATCACGGCATTGGTCCAATGGCAGAGGTTCAAAGAACTCGTTCAACTGAGAGCCGGTCCTTCGACCCTTTCGCACTTTCGCAGCTGAAGCTCCAAAATCTAGACAGACAAAATAATCTTGATGTGCCATGCCTACTATGTTTTGGAAGCCTTTCGAAGGTCACTGCTTGTGCGCTGCTCTTCCCCAGGACATGTTCCCATGTCTCGACTTGTATTGTTGATGGAAGTTTTACTGAGTCATCGGACAACGAGCAATTTATGGCTCGAATGCTGCACGTGCGTGAGATTCCAATAATGAGATGGGAAAGGCAAAGACAGAGGTTGTCAGATGTTGTCAGCAGGTAATGTTTGGATACGTTTGGTGCTAAAGTCTCAGCAATCAGAAATGAAACACGGTTGTCAAGATATTTCAAGACTGACCTCCACTTCAGTTTCATCATGGCCAGCGGTGTGCTGGCCATCGCATCACGGCATGAAAGCATCCGATTGCTGCGACCATTGTGGCAAACCAAGTCTTTGCTACATGAGAGTTGGAATTACTGATGTTGAACATGTATGAATTCCGAAGATGGCTTTGTTTGAACTCTATGATCTCCTAAAATCTAAGGGTCAAGCTGTTGAAGCTCACTTACCGTGTCTTTGCGCCGGACGCTGGGCACCGAGATGCACCAAGCCTAGCCTTAGACCCCTACAGTGTCGCAGATTCCTAGGTGGTTCTCCGTCAGCTCACCGTGTTGACAGCACTCATCATTCTGCGCCATGCGTTGCAAACTAAGCGCAGCACAAGTCACACCGGGGAATGTCAGGCTAAGACTCAGACTTTGAGCAGAATCACTTGCTGCAGGTTCTGGCGGATGCGTCGTTCGATTCGCTCTTTCACCAGACTCATCCCCTTCATTCGGGGGCCAAAGGCTTGCTTGCAGGGAGACGCGCTTGCATGTGCTCGCAATTTTCTCGGCAAATACCAGCCATGCATCAGTGGGTGAGTGAACATCCCAACAAAGAGTGCTTTGGCAAATGTAACTGTTCAGCTGGCATTGTTTTGGCCACTTTGAGATTCACTGGGAATGCCTCGATTTGACCAGAAGCTATTTAGCACATGTTGCAAGTGCTCCATGCAGGGTCGGCTGCGTGAAGAATATCGACTAGCCCGTAGGCCGAGGGAGCAGCATGAATGAACTCCAAATTCTTGCGCGTTGTTTCTTTCGGATTCTTGAGTGATGCAGTTTTTCATCTGTGACTGTCAGGAAGTGTAGAGATTATGCGAAATTCCAACAAATTGGAGAACAGTTGGATAAGCTCGAAGGAAAGGACAAATGGAAGCGCCTGGGCCTCAGATCGCCCAAGCTTTGCACTTTGCGGTGCCCCTTTCTCATTTGGCTGCACTGAGATTCACTAAGATTCACCTGGGTTTGATCCTTGAACTTTATATGAAACAATGGCTGGCATTCTTATCGAATCTTATCCTCCCTGGGAGCCCCACATTTCTTGCCTCTCATCGCGAGCATTTCAGTAATTAACCGTAGATAGGATGTTCCCCAAGGAATTCAAACCATGCAGACTATCCAGAAGCGAGTGAGAGAGAGAGAGAGAGATCCTTTTTGGATTATTTCGGTATGATGCATCTAATCTAAACAAATAATATACCATTCGCGCCTTGTTTTACAATACTGTTGTCCCCAGAGTGTCTTACACGAGTGTTCCCCAAAAATTGATGAACATTGTGATGTAACAATGTCTCACCACAGTGTCACCCCCAGGGTGCCTCTCACAAGAGTTTCGTAGAAGGTCTAATGCCAGGCGTGCCCTGCCAAGACTGTCTTACCAGAGAGTGTCAAGCCACGACCGTTTTAGCAGAGTCTCAAGGACGATTCTGATATTGATTTGGGGTCAGTGTGATTTCTTCAAGGCAGGCAGTAGAAGGGTTTCGTGATGGACAACCTCACATTGGAAAGACAGCAAGTTGCTGCCCCTGGTGCCTTTGCCACTCAAACATACTCAAACCGATCCCATTCCCTCCACCCCGTTTTTAAGACTGGGTGATTGAACTCCAAGTTCATTCAAGTTCATTCAAGTTCATTCAAGTTCCCAATTCTGAACTGTGGTGATCCCCTTGGGCGTGTCTTGTCGAAGGGCTCAGGTGATGACAACTCTCCGCTCTTCGACTCTGCCCGCCTGAGCGCCTTGGCTCCGTTGAGCTTGGTCGATCTTGGTCGCTTGACGTGGCGTTGGTCGTTTTCCGCTGGGAAGACCGCTTGAGTTCGTTTCTTGCAGACGAAATCGAGAAGAAATGACGAGAATTGTTGAGAAATGTCAGTATTTTAGATTGCCGGTACATTTCCATGTTCCATGGATAGGAATTGTCCAGTTTGCTGATAGCACGCTTTTGCAAAGCCAAGGGGAGCGCACGGACAGATACCGAGAAATGATGGCGCGCCTGCTCTTCACGGAATTGCATGGCATCACAGATTATTTTTTCATGTGCATTGCAGCGAGGTCTCCAATGATGTTTATGCGTGCATGTATGCCCTGAACTCAGAGTGGAGTAGAATTTTGCAATTGAAGGAAGAAACCAGTTGTTCTATGTATTGAATGAACTGTCATCCAAAATTGATCAAATTATCGACTATGTGTTCAATTGTATAATGTTGCAAGTATAGTTGTTCAATTTTATTCAACTTTTGTTCAACGTTTGTGGTGAGAAGTTGGTTCGGTCACAACATGGCACAATTGGTGCATAGCTTGAAACAGACCTGCCTACCCGAAAACAATCAACAGAAGTGTTATTTTGTGCTCACCTGATGCATCAAACACGGTTGTTTGGAAGAAGCTGGTATGTTTTGATGTGCTTCAGGCTCTAAATTGTGATACAGTGATACCTATTTCATGTTCTGTATAAATTGTGATACCTACGGTTACTAGAACATGATATTTGCATGTACATCATATATTGTATATTCTATACAAATACACGTGTGTACGATTGTGTGCCTGTGTCTCTGAAGGTTAAAAAAAATTGAACATGTTTATTTCACCCCCCGTGTCATTTGATGCTCCCAGGATAGGTGTGACACGCCCCTTGGATCCCTCGGCCCAACAAGTCTTTGGTGGCGAGGCCCTTCGTGGTGAATTGCTCAGAAAGCATTTCGGGATTTGCAACCCGGCGCTTTTCCAGGTCTCAAAAGCGCTCGTTGCAGATGCTGACAGATCCCATTTTGTTGTTGTGTGAAGTTGTGTCTCGTCATTCATTCATTTGTTTGTTCATTCGTTCATTCTGTGTGAAGTTGTGTTTCGTCATTTATTCATTCGTTTGTTCATTCATGTCCATTCTTGTTCGTGACAACATTGCACAAAGGGATGCTAAGAGAGTATTGACCGCTGCTCAATCTTTGCTTCACTCAAATCCATTTTTTTGCAATCTGATCAGGTGTGCAACACTGGCACCAAGACCATGATTGAGCAGTATGTTGCAACGATTTGTGAGGCGCAGAAAAGTTTTCAGATGTTCAGCTGTGCATAGCAAATCCTGCAACTCTACTTCGTCGATTTTGATCCAGAAGTTCACTTCTGTGGGACTTCTGTGGGATATGATTCCTGGCCCCCAATGCCGCAGACCTTTGAAAGTTTGAGTCTACCATTCTTTCAGCGTCCACGTGGAAGGCCATGGCATGGGTGGGCTTCTCCTACAATACGCCAGGCATGCGAACTGATCCGGAGGCCAAAAAGGCAGGGGCATGCCCTACATGGATCCACATGACACATGTAGTCTCTGAGCCCAGCCACAGCATGCCACAGTAAGCCACAGCCTCCCTGCTTGAGGAAGCCATCAGAGAACGTTTGGCCTTTTTCAACGAGACACTTAGATCAACTTGGCAGGGCACGAAGAGTACGGTAGAAATCGTGATGGAGCATTGGGTGAGCGCTGCTTTGATGAGTCGTTTTCTGTCCAGTGTGGGCCAGTCAATGTCGGCCCGTTGTCACTGACAAATCCACAAATGTCAGGACCAAGCATGGCTTTGGAAGAAGCGCACTGCTCTTGTCAGGAGGCGCATCTGCCGTTGGCTCAGCAAAACATTGTGAAAACAGAGTACAGATCGATAGACTATGATGTATGTGTATGTATCGTAACCGTAGAACAATGCCGTGAACCATCAGTTTAATCAGAAGTAACTGGGCTTCTTGACTATATTGAAATGAGATCTCTCATTACAGCTATTCAAGTCAGACTTATCGCTATGACAGCATTTTTGATGATTTTAATGTAGGGAATGTTATTTCCAAGCCATTTGTTTGAGATGTGTTTCTTACTGCTCTGTAGCAAGAACCACGCAAAAACATAGCTTCCAGTGTCCGACCATTCGCTGTGTTCGTTTGACCAAGGTTGGCATGTATCACTTTGGCGTTGTCAAGGACAGGGCTCTTTCGGTGTGCACTTTCAAAAGCTAGACTAGACATCAACGACTCATGCCTATCTGAGTCTTGTGACATGTTCTGTTCACTTGGCACGGTCCGTGACGATCTTTGCTTGCCCTATGGCTAAGCGGCTAAGGCTTTGCACTTGAATGGTTTGCTGCCACGTGTGATGAGTGGAACATCAGCTGGCTCTATTGTGTGCCTTGGCCGCCACATGTTGCCACAGTTTGATCAAGAATCCAAGGAGATCCAAGGAGATCCAAGGAGATCCAAGGGGAGTATCAAAGAGGCGTACTGTCCAGTACCAAACATTTTCAAGCTTGACATTTCCAAGGTGTGGGATGCTCGGCGTGAGAACTGATGAGGAGCTCCACCTCGAAAGGCTTTCAAGGGTCACCACTGGCATCCAATGGATCTTGCCCAGGAGCTGATGGAAATGTGGCAGGAGCTGCCCATGCCGCCAGTTTTGCCAAAGTATTTCGGGAGGGCTGCAGGGATCGCTGTGGGCCACTGTTCATGTTCACACCCTGCAGCGCTCACAGAATGGGCAGCAAATGAGCTGTGGGGTTTGCCAAAGGACGACTTCTCCTGGTCTAAGAACTTTTCCCTTGAATTCTTTGGCGGAAAGGACCGTGAGTGTAGGTCTCCACCGTTTGGTGCTCCCATCCATGATTGTGCTTCTCAATGTCGTCCTTTTGGGATGTACCGCGATGATCCTCAAAAGAATGACCCGTTGAGATTGCTTTGCGCCGGCAGACATGGCATGACATGCAGCGAGTTGTTTTTCAGATAGCTTCAAGAATCAGCAACAATCGATAGGAGTTTGGACGCTTTTTCCGTTCTGGTGAAGAGCTTTACTCCTCAGAGCATTTGGGGAAGGTCCTGAGGCCGCACCAGATGAACCGCTTAGTTTTTGCTTCAGTGCTTGGATGATTTAGATTCTGGCGCCAGGGACAACATTGGAGAGTATACCTTCCTGGAGGCTTTTGACAGGACTCTTGCGACATCACACTTGACAGCACATGTGTTTGAATGTGGGTATGTGTGCGTGTTTGTGTGTTTCATGAAATTCCTATGGTAGAAGCATAATCGGACCAGGGCCAAATTTTCTGTTCCGCGGCGGTGTTTTCAGGACCGGTCGGATCATAAACATCACGGTCAGTGGGCTGCCTGGAAACACAAGGCCCGTTGCACCGAAAGTACCTTGGACAGAGTCGATGTTGAAAGTGCAGGTATCCCATGCTCCTGAACTATTTGACTAGTCCTCATGTTCTGGCAGAGCACTCAGAACATCTCAGAACTGTCAGAAATGCAAAGTCAATCCATTTCTCATGCAAAATCAGCCTTGTTCTGGCTACTGCCAAGCCCCGTGTTCCATGAAGGTTTGGTCTGCAGCGCAGTGCTCCGCCGCGGTCCCTGGCATCTTCACGCGCCTTCCTTACTCCAAATGTAAGCGCTTCCAGGTTGTTGCCATGACCACTGAAGAGAGTGCACAACAAATGAATAGCCTCTGTGAGGCGGCAGGACAGCCAAGCCCATAGAAGAAGAAGAAGAAGAAGAAGAAGAAGAAGAAGAAATGAATAGCAGAAGAGAGAGAGAGAGAGAGCTGATGTGTCAGTTGCGTCCTTTGGATACGGACGTGAAGATCTTGCCCAGGGCCAGGGAGTTGCTGAGCAAAGATCAGCACGGAAACATTGCTCCGTACGTTGCAGGCCGGGTTCTTCCGTTTGGCAGGAGCCGTGGTGCCACTTGAGACAGTACGTCTCATATATTTACATTGACTGGTTTTCATCTTTACATTTTACATAGTGACCGCACAAGGCGGCGGCAGAAGTTTTCAGAATCACAAGCCTGTAGGAAGAGAGAATTGTTTGAGATGAAGTGATGGTGTGGATGGTGGCTGAAGGTGATGATGATGTTTTTTTTCAGAGGTGATGTTTTTCTTTTCTTGTGTACTTCTCTTTTGGTGTTTCTCTTTGGTGTTTTTCTTTGTTGATGTTTTTCTTTCTTTTGTTTTCCCTGTGCTGGCGTTCTTTCTCTGCATGTTTTTTGTTTTTTTCTTTGCTGGTATTTTTGCTCTGTTGTGTTTTTCTTTGCTGAGGTTTTCTATCTCTGGTGTTTTTTCCTTGCTGATGTTTTTTCTGATGAAAAGTGTGGGACAGTAGTAGGGCAAATCCTCTGAGAAGCCCTTGTAAAAAATATGTTTTTTCTTTGCTGTTTCTTTTTGCTGTTTTTGGTGACGGCGTTTGTAAGAGGCCGTGTGCTTGCTTGCAAGTGATTTTTGTATGGTATGAGATGTTCAGTGTTTTTTTGTGAGTTTTGCACACATATCATGCGCATTGCCGTGTTGCAATGTGCTGTTTTTCATGGGAGGTTTGCTTACATTTTGCGTTTTTGCATGTTTTACCGCAGTTTCTGACAGATTTCAGGCAGGACCACCCGACGAAAAAGCGTTTTCTTTGTCACTTTGCGACCGCCAAGCCGTGGCAAGAGTTGGTTTCCAACGTGTCTTCGACACACAGCACACCAGAGACATATCCAAAAACTCTGGAAATCATTACGAGGAGCTTTGTGCGTGTGGATTTGTCGTGGAATCGTTTTTTTGACCAATCCCATTTTCTATCCAGCTGCTGAGTTCCTGCGAGAGAAGAGGCTTGGACGAAGCAAGTGCAAGCGGACGTTAACATGCCCCACCCCACGACAACCCCACCCCATCCTTCACGTAGCATCAACTTCATGAAGCAAGTGCAAGCGGACGTTAACATGCCCCACCCCACCCAAACCCAACCCCACCCCATCCTGCACGTAGCATCAAAATCAACAGAAGCCCACGGCCCCTTAGGCATGCCCACACCTTGTTTTTCTTTTGTGGTGTTTCTATCCCGTGTCTTTTCCCTGGTGTCTTACTTGGCTGTGCCACTTACTTGGCTGTGGCTACGCTGTGGCGCTTCCTTGGCATGACATTTACCTTGGCTTTTACACAATGATGATGTTCGTGCTGAGGATGATGATCATGACGATGCTGACGATGATGACGATATTGTTGATGATGATTCGTTGATGATGATGGTGATGACTGATGACGATGAGGATGAGGATGAGGAGGATGATGATCTTGCTCTGTTCGTCGTGGAACCTCGAAAGACACCGCACAATTTTCAGCCTTTGATGATTTTGAATTGCAAATGTGCGTTTCGTTCAGCGCCGTGCAATTTTTGCCAAAAACCTCTGACCATGTTTTTTTTTTTCACTTTGGCGTTTCGCCACAGCTAGTTGCAATTTTTTTGCTCATCCCTGTTCCCATCTGACCTCCGCACCCGCCCGCTTGACGGGCCTACCTTTTCGAGCATCCAGGACAACAAAACATTGAAACACATAGTATTTCTTGCACGTTCTTTCATTCACGCACACACGCCCATCTGTGATCTTCTCTCTGACCTGATCGATTGACTGCTACAACTTTCCGTACATCAGACATTTGACTTTAAAACTTCCTTCGGCCATACGGTAAATTGTACCCATTACAGTACCGTACGAATTGAACATAATAGAACATAGTTCCATGAGATGTGCACGTGAAAGTGCATTTGTTTTGCTATATCATGCCATGTACCAGTGCTATTTGAATTCACAACTACTTAATGTGTGGCAGCCAACTGAGGTGGTTTGAAGTGGCAAGATGGTTCAATGCAATCTGTGCTGATCTCAGAGTGACAAAACGCAGAAATTCGAGATGGTTGTGGTTGCTTGTGACAAGACTGGCAAGCTTTGCCATTGGGTTGACCTTTTGAACCAAGGACGTGTTGCTTACAACCCCCACTGCCCGGCTCAAATTCATTGTCATCGTCGACATTATGACCTTCGTTTTCATGTTCATTGCTATCCTGCTTATCACGGTCAGTGACATCGGTCCGGTCACCATCATCACCAATCAGTTTTTTATGGTCAACGGTGAGCAGTGATAGTTTGTTCAACATGTCGGTACAATCGCCAACAGGGGGGAGCAGTGGCATTGACATGTTCAATATGTTTAGTTTCCCCGTTATAATCACTGGCATTTTCATTGAAAAAGTGCCAAACCCTGCAATTGCCAACATATCTATAATTGTTTGTGAGTCGTCAGTCTAACCATTGTCGCCAGCCCATCATATTTACCGTCATCGTGTTCAACACCAGCAGGTTGATCTTATCACTTATTCACTTTTGACCACAACTTCATCGTGAATTGTTCTGAGGCGTTTCACCTGTGGCAGGTGTAATGCCAACCTTTGCAAAACAATCATTGAAACACTCAGCAAATCTCAGCACCAGTAGCAGCTGGAGTACTCCCTGAGAAGCCTCGAAGTGCCAACTGTCATCCGAGAGATGAAATCATTGCCGAGCTGAGGATCTTCCGATGGCTCGACTGTCAGAGCTATTCAACGATCCTTGGCAGCTGCGATTTTTGGAGATTTAAAGTAAAGCCATGGAGATAAAACTAATTAAAGTAGAACAATGCAAGAATTGATTCAAGACGTACTGCAAGGGTATTATGAGAGTGAATATGTTTCCAAAGCTATGTTCGCATGGAGCTCTAGGCAGGGAGGAAATGTGAAACTGGTCAAGAGTCACCGCCGAAATAGGAAGCCTCCCTCATGAGGCCGAAATCACTAGACTTCAAGCAGCTCTGACATGAAGTAAGCCACATATGAACCACAATTTAAACATATCTTCAAAGATCCTGGAGAATTCACTTCAGGAACCATCAGGAAGTTAGAAGCGGCCATCATTTGTAGCTCAGTGGATCCTCAGGTGAACTACTTCATCGTTTCACAGGTGAACCCACAGGCCATGCTCCTGACTGGAGGCGGCGTCAAGGCCTCAAAGGCATGGATGTGCCATGAGCTTCTTCGGACGAAGTTGGCCTCTCTTGTTGCCCTCTTGGGTCCCACGTGAGCACTTCTAAACTTCACTGAAGTTTATCAGTTAAGTTTATCGCTTGGTGCATCTTGGTGCCTTTTCCTGTTTGCACTTCAAGCATCTTCAAGTTGGTTTTCAGGTTGGATCGCCAGGAGGTCCCATCTACCGCATGTCCCAGTTCCTGCGACGAGAGGCTTCTCGGCAGAATTGCTTGCTGACCAGCTGCATACAGGTGGCTTAGGGCCGTCTCAAAAATATACAAACATTGTCCTGTAGATTATGTTGTATTGACGATTTTGTCGAACTATATAGGGGTAGTTGTTTCATGCTGCTTCTCTACTGCAGATGTGGTTGGATGGTGGAGGGTGTCCCCTTTTCTGCACCCTAAGTACGGTTCCCTGCAGAGCTCCAGTGCCATTTTCGAGGTCAAGCAATACTTGCTGAGCATGATGGCTTGGCACTCAACTTCTTCAGACAAAGACTGACCTAGATGGACCTCGTACAGCTACACCTTTGGTGTTGTTTCACTGGCACAAGTCATCCTTCATCAGACGCAAGTTTATCAATTCCTCACTGTCATGCCAAAGCCTGGCCTCTTCACAAGTTACTAAAGATTCATGGCTGAGCTTTCGGAACAAGAAAAGCAGGCAACATCTTGAAATTCTGTGTGTCTCCAATTGCCCTCACATGCAGCAGTTGTGAGCCACATGCTTGGACCCCAGCAACTATAACTACTAGCAGGCTTCTTTTTTTTACATTCAGTTGTATAGGTTAAGACACGATGACCTTTCTCTGCGAATCATCCGTCCATATATGAGCTCAAGTCTTGTGAGCAGACTCTCGTTGTTCAAGTCCATTTGGGTTTTATAGTCATGCTTCTGAGAATAGTCTCACAAGCCGAAACTACAGTACTGCATATTGGGAGATGTGTGGACAGATGCAAAAAATACAGAAAGCTTGACAAAGACAGCCGAGGAATTCTGGAAGGGCTTGGTGCTCAGATTTAAGTCTACATCAGTTGATGTAGTTTTTGGATTCAAGCGACTTTGGAGGACTTTTGACGTTTTCCCGAGGCGCGAGCGCGCGTCATCCTTGGCTGAAACCAGTGGGGAACACCCTCATTGGCTTGATGGTTCAGGCTGAGCACCGCATACAGCATAGCCAGCCATCCATTGCCTCAAGTGAGAGTCAGCTCCACTAAACATGAATCTTTGACATCATGTGATAGGATATGTGAAAACATTGGTTAACATTGATACTATATGTAATGAAATCATGAAGATTGCCTGCAGGAGTACGAGGTGCCCTCCTCAGATCTCTGTTGGGTGCATGAAAAACAGCTATCCTTTGCAGCGACTTTGCTCGTGACTCAGGGGGATGTGACCATCTACAATGGTCGGAGCCCGGGAGTTCAATGAGATGTTCAATGAATTCAATCATCAATAAATAGATTATGAATGGATATGACATGTTGTGACCTATGGGCCAATAAGCACTCATTTGTCATTTTGATTATAATACACTATGTATCACTATGTTGGTTACATTTCGGTCACTATTCTCATCCCTTCTTTTTTTCATCAGTCGTACTATCCCACATTCATTACCCATAGTTGTCCTATCCCATAGTTGATGAATTCTTATGATTTATCAACCCATCATAACCCATGCCTCGTTGTTCACCAATGGCTGGGTTTTACCCAACGAACGCTTTTCAGGTCGTGGGCTGCTTGAGATGCCTTCATTGTTGGCGAACCCAACGGAGGACACCCTGAGGAAGTACACCATTGCATCTGAGTGGGACTTCAAGCTGCAAATAGCTGTGATGGATCAGTAGAAATGAAGTAGAGCCTGTTTTATAGGCTTTTGTTTGAAAACATTCATATTTATGGTGGATGTACATTGGTGTATTTTTATTGTACGTTGAAATAGAAGTTCTGTCTTATGTTGTGATTCTTTAATGATTATAGATGCTGTATTACCCATCCAAAGGTGTCTATTTCTAGGGTGGCTGTTTCAGATAATTGTGCATCTACACACATGTATTTTGTGCACCTATAGCTGTGATGTGATGTGACGACTCGTGACTCAAATGGTTTGCACTGCTCTGTATGACAAGTGCATTCTCCAAGTCGTGCATTAACAGCTATCCTTTGCAGCGGCTTTGCTCGTGACTCAGGGAGTTGACTCTATCATATGACATTCTCCCTTCCAAGAAATTGTGTGCCACTGCTCATGCTCCAAGCTACTCTAAGGAAACGTGGTGGTATATTCCGGAGATCCAAAACGCTTGTGCCATTGAATTTGCATCTTGGTGTGCGATTGGTATTATAATTAATCATTGGATGTTGTTTGATGTTGTTGCAAATTTGAATTGCCCTTGAAGAACTTACAGCGGTGCATTCAAGGGAGATTGATGGATGTTGATTGATTTTGTATGACCCTGCAATTTCGAAGCTGCTCGGGCGGGTATGGGGCCTGAGGTCATGGATGAGATTACGAAGGCCTGTATGTCTTTTCTTGGGTGTGTGTGTGCACGATGTGTTTGCAGGGTTGCTCTTTCAACCAGCATTGCATGAACAGGAGTGCGTCAGCGTGTCGATGAATGTACCCGAACAACTTGTGGTTTCAAAATTGAAAATTGGGATGGTTGTGACATATAGTATCCCTATGGACATGCTTATACTACAACGAGAATTCAGTCGCGTTTAGGAACTGTTGGCTGACTTGCGCTCATCTGAAGATGAGAAGAGTCGGGTACTCAGCTGACTGCGCCAGGAAGAGCAAGCTGAGCAAGCCGTTTCAGAATGGCAAGCTCTAGCTATTGCTGTACTTGAGAGAAAGGCTAAACTCTCCGCAGGTAACTTTAGTCTTCGGCTGGAATATCTTCAGGAAATGGCTCCGGGACCTGTAAAACGATGTAGTGAACTCCCAAAAACAATAACGGAAGAGAACCGAAGTTAACTTGCGAGATTCAACCTTTTAAAAGATCCAGATGTGCTTTAAAGTACCCAGAGGTTTGGAACGATAAGCAGAACGACAACGAAACGATAAGCAATTTTTCACAAAATGTCTTATTTTCATGAGTTGCCCATCGAGTCCATCCAGCAATGATGCATTGAAATCGGTTGTGTGAAAGGCTTATGACCACGCCAGACTCAACAATTTGTTGCTGATACCAGCGCAGCATAATCATCCAGGCAAAGCCAGAGAGTGTTATCCAATAGAATGACCTGAACATTGAAAGTTATATAAATGGAAAAGCAAAAGCACTGTAATTTAGACATGGCAGATTATGACCTGGAAACATTAAAGTAATTTACTTTTCATCAAGCGTGTGGTGGGACTGTATTCAATGTCACCAAACATTGGGAAGCGATATAGTGAACTCCCAAAAACGATAAGAATTCAGAAATTTCGCGATTTTAAATTGAGGTTTTGCCGCTCGCTTACTTGTTGTTTCCCTTAAGTGTCAAGAAATTAGACGCCACTCAAATGGCCACAACAAGTTGGTGAGTTTTAGGTAGGCCCTTTGAAGATCTCCACGAACTATCAATGTTTGCTTTGGAAATCCAAAGGCTCATGTCTTGCCTTGCTGGGCCAATTGTTTCTGTGGCATAGTTGGCCCAGTACCCTTTTGCAGAAACATCTATGATGCATTATGGCTCAATTGGGGACAGTGCTTTTCTTCAGGGGCGGAGTGCATGCAGCCAACCACATGTGATTCTGCAACGGTTTGTCAACCATCACCAACACCGCCAACTAGCAACATCATCACTCATCACTTACATCATTATAGCCGTAAATCCCAAGATCAAAACTGTTCCGCCAGCACATGCCAACATTAGCCTTCGTCATCAGCCATCTTTGGCTGCAGCTCAGGCGAATTGTCGCGAACACCTTCGCTGATTTCCCGCATGATGCCACCGGCCACGGGCCTCAACAGGCAAGACACATTCGCAGCTTTTGGTTGTTGGAGCATCAACTGCCTGCTGAAAGGTGGGGAAATATCAGAATCAAAAAGCAGAGAACTTAATGAAGATTCATGGATTACATATTTCATCAAAAGTAATATGATTGATGAATATTAATAAGGCACACACATACGTACATATGTGTATATATTTCAATATTTGTACACATTTGTGTTCCACACATTCTTTGTGTTTGTTTCTTTGTTTGCTTGTTTGTTTGTTTCTTTGTTTCTTTGTTTTTTGTTTGTTGTTTGTTTGCTTGTGCTTCATTGGTTGTTTGTTTGTTTGTGTGTTTGTTTGTTTTTTGTTTGTTGTTCTTCTTTGCTTGATTGATTGTTTGATTATTTGCTTGTTTGTTTGCTTGATTGATTGTTTGATTATTTGCTTGTTTGTTTGCTTGATTGATTGTTTGATTATTTGCTTGTTTGTGTCTTTGTTTGTTTGTGTGTTTGTTTGTTTGTTTCTTTGTTTCTTTGTTTGTTTGTTTGTTTGTTTCTTTGTTTGTTTGCTTGTTTGTTTGTTTGTTTCTTTGTTTCCTTGTTTTGTGTTTGTTGTTTGTTTGCTTGTGCTTCATTGGTTGTTTGTTTGTGTGTTTGTTTTTTTGTTTGCTGTTCTTGTTTGTTTGCTTGATTGATTGTTTGATTATTTGCTTGTTTGTTTGCTTGATTGTTTCATTATTTGCTTGTTTGTTTGTGTTTGTTTGTGTGTTTGTTTGTTTGTTTGTTTGTTTGTTTGTTTGTTTGTTTGTTTGTTTTCTTGTTTATTTGTTTGTTTGCTTGTGTTTTACTATTTGTTTGTTTGTTTGTTTGATTTTGTTTGTTGGCTTGATTGTTGCTTTGTTTGCTTGTGCTTGATTGTTTGTTTTTTTGTTTGTTTGTTTGTTTTTGTTTGTTTGTCTCTATTTGTTGGTTTGTTTTTGTTTGTTTGTTTGTTGCTTGTTGATGTGCGCCGCAAAGACGGCCCTGTCTCTCGCCAGATTTCTTGCCAGGCCTGCAAAGAGGTAGCTCGGCAAAGGTTGCCATCAATACATTTTCCCGCAGTGGCTCAAGACCATTGTAGAGATTAGGCGACCAGGTTTTGATGTCGTAGCCGGGTTCCAGGACTGCTGCCAGCTTTGAAATGACCAATCATGGCAGATCACAGCAACAGAATGATGATGCTTAATTTGTAATTTTATATATATATATATGTGCTTTTTTGACATTACATACTAACTTTGATGGTGAAAACCTAGCAAGTGTGCAGAAACCCACAGTGTTTTCCTTGGGTTGGGGGTGGGGTGGAATGACAACGTTTGTTCGCAAGCGCACAGAAATCGGTTGGGGTGGGTTATGCATTTTCGGTTGGGTGGGGGTGTTTCTGGGTTTGTTCCCCACCTGTCAGGTGAGGGTTGTTAGATTTTATCAGAGTTGTCTCCTCCTCCTCCTTCTCCTTCTTCTTCTTCTCCTTCTCCTCGTCGTCCTCCTCAACCACGACCATGCACGACTAGTGGTCGCTGCCGGACCTCAAAAACGACAGGCCAAGGCTAGTGGTCGCTGCCGGACCTCAACCACGAGCATCCACGCCCAGTGGTCGCTGCCGGACCTCAACCACGACAGGCCAAGCCTAGTGGTCGCTGCCGGACCTCAATCACCACCGTCCGCGGCCAGTGGTCGCTGCCGGACCTCAACCACGACCATCCACGCTTAGTGGTCGCTGCCGGACCTCAACCGCGAGGGAAGAATGTCAGAAAGAATGTCAGAAGAAATGTCAGGAAGAATGTCAGAAAGAATATCAGAAGATATGTCAGAGAGAATGTCAAAAGAATGTCAAGAGAGATGCCAAAAAGAACGTCAGAAGATATGTCAGAGAGAATGTCAAAAGAAATGTGAGGATAGAATGTCAGAGAGAATGTCAGAAGATATGTCAGAAAGAATGTCAGAAGAGATGTCAGAAAGAATGTCAAAAGATATGCCAGAAAGAATGTCAGGGAGAATGTCAGAAGAAATGTCAGAAGATATGTCAGAGAGAATGTCAGAAGAGATGTCAGACAGAATGTCACAAGATATGCCAGAAAGAATGTCAAAAGACATGCCAGAAAGAATGTCAGAGAGAATGCCGGAGGACATGTCAGAAAGAATGTCAGAAGAGATGTCAGAAAGAATGTCAGAGAGTATGTCAGAAGATATGTCAGAAAGAATGTCAGAAGAGATGTCAGAAAGAATGTCAAAAAGATATGCCAGACAGAATGTCAGAAGATATTTCGGAAGATATGCCAGAGAGAATGTCAAAAAGATATGCCAGAAAGAATGGCAGAGAGAATGTCAGAAGATATGTCAGAAAGAATGTCAGAAGATATGTCAGAGAGAATGTGAAAAGATATGCCAGAAAGAATGTCAGAGAGAATGCCAAAAGAAATGTGAGGATAGAATGTCAGAGAGAATGTCAGAAGATATGTCAGAAAGAATGTCAGAAGAGATGTCAGACAGAATGTCAAAAGATATGCCAGAAAGAATGTCAGAAAGAATGTCAGAAGATATGTCAGAGAGAATGTGAAAAGGTATGCCAGAAAGCATGTCAGAGAGAATGTCAAAAGACATGTCAGAAAGAATGTCAGAAGAGATGTCAGACAGAATGTCAAAAGATATGCCAGAAAGCATGTCAGAGAGAATGTCAAAAGACATGTCAGAAAGAATGTCAGAAGAGATGTCAGACAGAATGTCAAAAGATATGCCAGAAAGCATGTCAGAGAGAATGTCAAAAGACATGTCAGAAAGAATGTCAGAAGAGATGTCAGACAGAATGTCAAAAGATATGCCAGAAAGCATGTCAGAGAGAATGTCAAAAGACATGTCAGAAAGAATGTCAGAAGAGATGTCAGACAGAATGTCAAAAGATATGCCAGAAAGCATGTCAGAGAGAATGTCAAAAGACATGTCAGAAAGAATGTCAGAAGAGATGTCAGACAGAATGTCAAAAGATATGCCAGAAAGAATGTCGGAGAGAATGTCAGACAAAAGTGGAGACAACAAGCGGTGTTGAAATGACATGGTGGGGATCACTCGAAGGAAAGTAATCTGATGATGTGCAGTTTTTGCTTTTTCGCTATGAGCTACAGCTGTGGTACGCTAAATTTGGAGCCATGCATGAAGTATGGAAAAGGATCCGTTCATGAACGACATGGACAAGCGACATGATATTTGTGACCTCTTAAAAGTTCCATTGCGTACGGGACAACGGGGACAATAGCTCACAGGGGGTTGTGTGGGGCGGGTCTCAACAGCCTTTGAAGTGCAGCTCGCCAGCCGATGCCCTGCCTTGCCGCACTCCAAACATTTGCGCGCCGTTCTGCGCACTGAAAAGATTTCAATCATCTCACGAATGTCCCGTCAAACATGTTGAAACTCTAAAACAAAGTTAGCCTTACGACTGCTGGTTTCGACGATCCCACAGACTGGGGGTCAGCAAGACAGGTGAACAAAATTTTCATGTACAAATGGCGATGCACATATTCTTTTGTAAAACCAGAGAAGAATCATGAAACAAACCACCTTCAACTGCAGAAACCATCGTGGCTTGCTACGCACGTGCAGGTTGCAAAGGATCTAAAAAGTGTAATTCTTTTGTGCCCAGCCACATGCTGCAGCTCCAAATCTTGGTTGTGCCAGCGTGCCAACTTTGTTAACTGTGTCTCAGGACCTTCGGCAGACAGGCTGTGAAAAGCCTAACATGACTGAGGCCGAATTGTGAGAGTCAGACAGCCAGATGGGCTAAGTCTTTTCCAGAAATAGATACAACAATGATCGATAAATACCAAGTATCATCCAAGCATCCCAACATATCCCAACCAATACCTGGGCGGTGCCAGCTGCAGACACCAAGTCGGGACAGCGGGGTCACAGGAAGCTGGAGAAGTTGGTTTGCCAAGCAGAGCGCCAGCTTCAGATAGCTGCGGCGCAGCCTTCTGTGACTATGTCATTGGTCACTTGTCACAGTTTGATGCCGCTTTTGCATGCCCAAGTTACCATTCAACAATCCGCATGATGCCTTGGTGAAGGAATGTCGGGGAATTTATGAATTTCTCTGATCTCAAACTGTGAGTTTTCCCCTAGCTACGCTTCCTTCGCTTCAAAGTGGCGCTCAAGGTGGTGGTCTTTTGTCTGTCGCTCAAGCTGTTGCCGGCATTTTTGCTGTGCATGCCTCAGATTGGGATGGCCTACACAAAGGGAACCAGGAAATTCCAAAGTGTGGGCAGAAAGTGGTAAAACAATGTGAACAAATGCATGAATGAATAGATAAGATGCAATCACATCGCAATTTCAACACTTGTGACATCTACAGATTTTCTGATAGGGGTCTTTGGATTCCGTGTGGGTCGCGCAATGTCGCGCAGATGGAAGCATAAGGCGACCAATGACCAGTTCTTCGCCACATGGGCTGTTGACATTGCATAAGGGGAGGTAAGTTGGATCGAAGCCCGAAGTCTTGGGGATGGCAATGGATGGCACGAGCCAAACCAAGGTGAGATTGGTTTCGAATCAATGGGATGAAGAGTGCCTTGAGTTGGAACCACTCCGAGACTGGCTCATGGCTGATGGTGTGATAGCGCCTCGTCTTAGAAGTGGATGAAGTGGTGAGCTGTGACAAGGTCACACTTGCAACGTGTAACGTATTGTAACGTGCTCGGATTGCACTCAGTTGCACTCAGGCAATCATTCTTAGCATACCTGGGCTCTACGCTTTGTGCTGCTGCGGCCACTCGCAGGCCAGACGCACCGGAGCCTTCACCGACATGGGATGTAAAAATTATTGTTTGAAAACGTGCTGACTAATTGTTTGCTGTATCAAATGATTTCCAATTTGTGTTTTCGAATTTGCCTGTTGAGTCGGTTGAGTTACTTGCAATCATTGATTTAAGTGAGGGGCTTATTACATCATCTCATATCTCTCACAGCCTTGCAGCGCCCACCTGACAGGGCCTGAATAAGTGCCTTTTTCTGCCAACATTGATACTGTTGATTTGGGGGCTTGCCTCTCGACTGCAGACCTCCCATGAGCAGATTGACACCCATGATCACCCGTTGATGACCACTGCTGAACAGCGACTTGTGCCAAGGTCACCTACCACAATCCCTATGAAATCGACTGGGAAGCCATGTCCAGCACCACTACTACAACGACCACCACGACAACGACGAGCACAACAACGACTGGCACAGCTATAGCAATTGTAGAACTCACCTCTTGTCAAGCCTTCAAGACGCTTGGTGAAGTAAACAGGTGATGATCAACCTGGCAAGAGTGGGGCAACAATCCGACACCTTGTGAAATGCAGCGCGTCTATGCCCAAGACCCAGGATTCAAGCAGGCTGCATTTTATTAGCGCAGTGTTTGCTTCCGTTCGCTCTCTTCAACTATGTCGTAACTGATCTGCACATGGCCCAACCTCACTGTGAAAATCTGTGAAACAGATGCCGCACTCTCCTTACTGCTCCAAGGCGAGTGTCATAGGAGGTGCGGGCTTGGTGTCTGGATTTCTGAGCTTTCCGGCTGCTATTGCTGTGAGCGCCGGAATTCTGATGTCCCTTTGGCAACATTGGCAGCTAAAGACTCCGGAAACAGGAAAACATTTACTTGGTAGATCCTGGTAGGCTTATACGACTATGTTCTTTTCTTTATCCAATTTTGGTGATGCTTGCTGGTTAGCCTGCGCTTGATGGTGCCACAATAGCCAGACAGTCATGGCTTTCTCAGTCCTAAGATTGCACTGCTTGTTGCCACCATTGCTCCGACAAGACGAAGCTTTGCGACATGAAAAGCTCAGCATCTGGCAGTTCCCCTTGAGGTCAGATGCTGAGTGCCAAAGGCCGCTGGCAACATGGCTGCTGTTCTATGGCATCATTCTCTCACTTGTTCCAGGCCCCAGGGTTTCCAACAGGGAAGTACCCCGATGCCCGAGCCGCTGATGATTTTTCCTGTCAGCTGCTTGTCAGCTCCAGTCAACTCCGAGTCTTTGGCATTTCAGTTTCAAGGATTTTCAAAGTATCTTTGGACGACAGTGACGACAGGCCTTTATTTTTGCTGTTCGGGGATGGACAGAGAGGTTGTTGCCTATGCTCGCCAAGCCCTCAGCCGCCAGCAGATTTTTGAAATGAGAAATCAGCAGCCTTCAGCAGCCTTCATCAGCCTTGAGGCTTGAAGCAGAGGGCTAGAGATGAAAAGTCTCAATATCCGACCGACATTCGCAAAGAGGACGGTGCTTTGCATGAAGCCTTTAGAGGATGTGTTATCACACTTTGCCGCTGTGGTTCTGAAGGCAAATTGCAGTTTTTTGAGACTTTGCCGGTCTCTGACGCAATATGATTTTGTGGAAACATTTCATGGTGTAAGGCCCAAAAATGCCCCAGTCAGACATCCCAGAAAGAAAAACAACGCCGCGTTCATAAGCATTCCATTCTGTGTTTTGGGTGATTCTTGTTTTTGAAGGAGCAGCTCTCTTCTTGTGCTCAGCATGCAACTGGATTAAGCAAAGGTTCAAGCACTGTCCAGGGACGTCTAGGGTGGATCTGTGGCAGGCTGATCAGGGTGATAACCTGAGGGTGGGTGTCAGCTCAATTTGTTTTCCGGGCTATCCCCGTCACTGGGCGTGCAATTCCTGATATGTTTGAATCTTGGCATTCTTGATCCTGACAATGAACATGTTGCAAAGGATTGATTGATGTTATGTTCGTGCTTTCTTTCATGCATTAGATGGACATTGTTTTGGAGAACGTCGAGAACATGTGTGTGGAAGTTCATTCGCAGTTGCGATTGGCCATTTTAAGCTTGCAAAATTTCCAAGAAGTTCAGCATGACTCAACAAGTACTTGTAAGCGGGGACAAAAGGCGCGCTTAGGTTTTCAAGAGTTCGTAAGAATGTGGAAGAATGTTTTCGTCTGAAGTATGCTGAATGATGCTGACTGCTCATCGCGCTGGGATGGTAGGGATGGCAAAGAGTTCAGCGAATATAAACAATGCAAACTGGCAAACTCTGACTCTGATTACAACAAATATCCCACTATGAGGTCACCCGGCTCCGAGGCACAAAATTGAGACAGCTTGTTAAGCATACCCTAGAGATCCCTAGAGCATCGAACAGCCACCAAATAGGAAATGAAAAGAGGTAGGGACGATAACATTGACGCAGAGGGACCTAGGATGACCTAGGGAACGCCAGGAGATTTGCTGAGGGTACCCTTGAATGGAGTTGATTAAGTGGAAGTCCTTTGGTATCAATGATCCCGCCTTTGCAACTGCATCCATGGCTGTATGAATTCCAGATTCGGGACTTGGGCCGTCCTTCAGTGAAAGGGTCTCGCATGCATTTCCTTGGTATCATGCAACAATTATGTAACGAAGCATTTTAAGCAGTTGCAAGTTGCAGCAATCTTTGCCTTCAATTCCTGGATGTATCTTGAGCAGATCTCCAAGGTAAACAGCTGTCTTTGCATTCCCACCGTGGTGCTCTTTTTGGTGGGATTCTATTTGTATTACCACACTTATGACTTGATTTGCACCTTGGAATGCAAGTATCGCAGCATCCGCAGAAGATCCCTAGCTGCCCTGGTCCAACACATGGCGCGCTGTCAAGGCGACCCAACGTTGAGATGGTGGTCACGGTTGGTGCTGATCCTCACTGCTGTGGCGCCCATCCTGGGAAGCTGTTGCGTCGAGCCCCTTGACTTGGAAGATTTTGGAGCAGCAGAGATTTGCTCCTGATACTAGTGCTATTTAAATGTATCTATAGATGTATTTAGATGTATCTATAGATGTATTTAGATGTATCTAGATGTATTTAGATGTATCTAAATGTCTTTAGATGTCTCTAAATGTATTTACAGTAGATGTATCTAGCTTCAAGATGTATCAAGTCCCAAGTCTATTGTAAGGAAAGGGTGTGAACCTACGACGCTACTCATGCACCTTGTTTTGGCGATGTGATCCAGAGTTCCCAGCACTCAGCACTCCAACCGAAGCACTGACAAAGGCAAAAGCAGCACATTCCCACGAGTAAAGACCACAACAGAAAATGCAGGTCAAAAAGCAAGCCTCCTGGACCACATCTCTCTAATGAGTAGCCTGAGCAGCCTTCAAATGAGTATCTCCAGGATCAAAAATGACGTATGTTGTGCTGGTAAACCTGCAATACAGCCTCCGGCCACACAAACCCACACCTGCTGAACCCTGAGGTGTTTCGACACGCGCAGTTCTGGAATCCCTGGAGCCTGCTGGGATCCTCCTCCAATTGCTCCTACTTCCCATATAGAATTGCCGCAAATGTCGTGATCTGATCAGAAGCCACATGCTTCCGCAAACGGCGGAATATAGGTTTGCTGATCCACACTTTAATTTCTATTTGCGTATGCTTGATTTCACTCTTGCCAGCTTGGCGAATCGATTTGCTTTGAGGGAATTCCCTAGTACATTTTTCGCGGCATTGTGTTGATCGCGCGAAATTATTCCAAAGTGTTTGAGGGGTATATCAGGTATATCTCTTGCCAGCTCTCAATAGGTCAATGTTCAGCTCTTCTTGACATGAATTTGCTTGGCTATAAGCGCGATCGCCTGCACAGCTGGAAAGTCTGACATGGTGCGTTGAGCAAAAAGGGAACGAGCTGCAACAAGTTGGGCATGTGCACTGGCCATGCCTGGCCCATGGGCAGTGCCCTGCCATGCCGATGCCATGTTGCCAGTGCCAGGCTTCCATCTTTCCATCAAGAAGCTCTGCGAAAAGAGCAGATGGCTTCAGGTCAAAAGTCGTCTATGCAAAAGTTGGCGGCTTGGTTTTCGGCCACGGCATTTCAATCACAGCTCAATTTCCAGTGCTAAATCAATCAACGGCGATGTTCGTAAGCCCGTGAGACTTGATGACTTACGTGTCATTAGTACGCGTAGTCATTGTGATCAGCGAAGGTGCTTGGATTCCTTGTCTCCTTGTCTCGGGGTAGATTTCTTGGAAGCCTTTGGAGACACCCAACGAGTGATTGGCGCCCAGGCATCTGAAGGTTTCCTCGGGCCAGGACTGCAGTCTGAGAATCTGGGGAGGTACACCCTGAAGGTTCCAGTACGTCCAGCGGGCCTAGAATGAAGCCGGAGCTAAACAATGTCCTCAGATATCATTTCGTTGGATCATGGAGGGTGGTGCAATGTGTTCAGACTTTAGAGATGTGGATATTTCCACAGGTGAATCCGAACCAATGGGTCTTTCTGATCTTTTTGTTTCTCTTTAGTACCAGCGTCACAATTTTGGGTACCTGCAGCTGCCAATGGATGGACATTCCATAGCATCCCCCCAAATTGGCAAAAGTACCGTGATCAGTGATCAACCACCCTTCGCTGGTCATTGGCCACAAGAAATCATTAATAGTAGCTATAATCACCTTCAAACAGCGTGAACGCAGCTTTCTAAAAACATGCCCACATTTTCAACAACCAATTTTTTGGCTTGAAAATTGATCTCGTAAACATTTCTTACACATGACAACGGCTGTGGTTCTGCCGAACTGCGGGCTCACATTCCTCCGGTTCAGGGCTTGGGTCCCTTGGGTCCCTTGGGTCGGACTCGTGGGTCTGGCAATGCTTTGCTGCAGCCTCAGTACATGACCCTTTGCCGCGTGCCCAAGGCCGACGTACACAGGCGTTGGACTGCCACTAGCTTTGGTGCTGATTATTGTCCTATCGTAATTCTTTCGTTGGATTTAGTGCATATATTGATCTATTGTAAATTGTATGTTCATATAGGTTTATAGACTGCACTAAGCAAAAGACACGGTCACTGTCATTGCAATGTATCATTTTGCCACACTTCTTCGCTTGCAAAGCAATCATGAGACCAGCAGTCCCTGATCATCCAAAGCCTAGGTCTTCCTGCAGGAGCATCGCGGATATGAGCATGTTTTCATGACATTTCCCCTGCGCCTTTTGCTGCGTGTGCAAGACTCTTTAAGCAGCGCAGCCGCAGCCGCAAATTATGAAGGTTTGGAATTCGTCGGTTTCAATGGACTCCAAACCCTTGTAATCGTTCCTGCTGCAGAAAACACAGCACCTTGGCAAGGTTGTGTAGAAGGCGTTTTGAATTTCAATGTTGCACGTTTGATGGCACTTTGGTTTGGATGCAGCTTGAGTGAGCACTTTGACCGTCAGATTTTAAGTTCAGTACTTTCAGTACTTACATCTAGGACAGTGCCATTTGCACATGAAACCACACCTTTTGGATCCTTTTGGCATTTTAGCAATTTCTAATTCATACCCAGTGACATTGTCTCTTTGCAAAACCCTCATGCCCACTGTCAAAAGTTCTGAATTTTAGTTGCGAATTGTGCGCTCCCTTGTTTCGCCAAAGGCGTCCTGAACTTAGTCCATGCACTGCTTGAGGCGATTTACAGCGCTAGTGACCGCTAGTGCTCCCAGCCTCAGCAGGGAGCAGAGACCAAGGCAATGCCTGGGAAGAGCACGAGCACTGCACTTGGCAGTGCTGGAAGATGCAGAAGCGAACAGCAAGTGAATGCAAGTGACATCAAGTGACCCTTAAGGCACAGCCAGAAACATGTGAGAACCTCAGGACGCATTTGAGAAAGTGTGCTTGTGAAAGGCTTCCAGCATGAGGACATTCTTCGATTTGCATTTCGCCTGAGTTCATCGGAGCGGTTTAGTTTCGAGCAGCTGTCCTTGTCAGGCCAGTACCGATCTCTGATTACAAACACTTGGCTCGGGCACAGCTGGTCCAGGACTCAGTGCTGAGGATGGTACTTCAACGATGTTCAACGATCAATTGAAAGTTGGCACAACTCAGACACTGAGATGAGGAACGATTCGACTTGACAAGTGCTTTGGCGGAGTGTCACTGCCTTAAGGGCTTACAATGGGATTACATTTGCTTGCAGGTCATTGTCTACATTTTTTTTGAATCAGAATCATGGAACAGAAGAGGATAGAAGAAGCATATGTATTTCAGTTTTTTTTCGAGCCAGCCATCAAACTTAATCATATCATGTAAAGTTAATATGTATCACCCTGTGATTGGTTTTCACATGAGATTGCACCTTAGCTGATATTTTTTGCTTTGTATCCCCTTTCCATCAGCCATGATACGATATGATATGATATGATATGACATGTCACAACTGATCAACCAACAGCTAACCAAACAGCCCACGTCCTCAAGTGCTTTTGGGCGTCTGAGATCGCAGCATTCTGATCACGAAGTCTAGCCCTGAGACGATGAAGATGGCAAGGAAAGGAGTAACACAGCATGAAGATGCATGCAGTGGAAGTGCAAAGAAAATAACATGAGGCTGACATAGGCTGATCAAAACAGATGTACGGGATGGGTACCTCAAGGCCTCGAGACCACCGAAAAGTATGATGAATTTCTGGCTTTTCACAACAGAGACCTCTGTGTTTGGAAGACACATTTAGGCTCAGCTCATGTCAGGCACACATCAGTTGATCACTTCGTATTACAATGAGGACAAGAGACAGTATGTCAGAGTCAGAGACGATACTCTGTGTAAAGTAGTCGGCATGCCAATCGGGCATCTCTGTGAGTGAGACGGCGGGACTGCCAAGCCAAGCGAGAGAGAGAGTCAGAGACGATGTGCCGCATTCCTGCGATGTATAAATAAAGTGGATGCATGCGTGTATGTTGATAGCAGGCATAGATACGGAAGTTGTATCATACCTTTTCAAGTCATGCAACATGACCGGGCTGCGCCCCCAAACAACCTCGAGCCCCCAGATTTATACGATTGAGGGTGGCACTATTCTGAGAAAACTTTGATACCTGTGCTCACTGCACTGAGTCATCAGCGAAACTTGGCGGGCGGCCTCATTGAACCACCCAGAGCAGAGGCTGAGCAGTTTCCACACGCCCACCAAAAAAACCCCTCAGGGACATATTACATGTTGTGATAAGTCATAGCCCAAGAGGCCATGATCTATTAATAATGCTTGGCTGCAATCAACAAGGACTACAAATGATGAGATGTTCCCTTCGTCACAGGGTGGGGGGAAGCAAGTATCCTGATGCCGGGATGATGCCCTGCCGCAAGGTTCTTCGGAAGAGTCCGATGGCTGCAGTTCCAAAGCCTAGACGCAACAGCTGAATCCTTGGAAGTATGAAGCGGAGTTTGGATTCGGTGTGTCCACGAGCGTTGATGCGTAACAAGGTTGGTTGTTTCAAAATTGCATGTTTTCCTTATTAAGATGGCATCTGTATCCACGTGTGGCTGACAACTTGAGGATACAGCATGATGACTCATATTTTTACACTTGAAACCGTCAGCGTGCAGTTTGAACAAGCGCTGCAGATGGTGAAGGAATCCGATGTTCATGGGCATGGGTCAAGCTTTGGCACGCAGAAAATTCGCTCTATCCTGCAGCCTGTGGGCTCGAGAAGTTTTCATGGGCTGCGGGCTGGTGTCAACCAGAAGCTTGTTTTGAGGGATCGAATGGTATCGACTGGCATTTACTGAGCAAGGTGGTTGTTTTGTTGCTATGTCGTTGAACGCGTGCATTTGGAACGATGGTCCTTGACTGACAACATCTGACAACTTAGCATCGAAGCTGGGGTCCCCATGATGTGCAGCTAAGGCGTCCCCTGGTGCAGCCATGTTGCAGCTGGAATCTGGGATGACCCAGGATGAGATCAACAAATGCTCATTGGCAGCTAGCAATGCGCACCTGGGCACCAAGTGGTCCTGGTTACACTTTGCATTTGCCAAGCAAGTTTTGGATACCTGGATACCTGTTACGCCTCAACAGAAACGGCCGAGCTTCAAAATGTGGTCAATCCATCATGCTCCCAAACGAATTGCCACGTCGATCTGATGGGATCTTTGCAATGATCAATCCAACATCATCCAACATCTAATTCGGTTGTCGACATGTTTGGCCCATTTTGGCCTCTTCGGCCTCCCATTTGTCATCCAAGGTGGGCGGATGAGTGCATGGCAAAGGCCATCGCGCCCTCCAAGGCCAATGTTCAGGCAGTGGCAATCCGTGGGGCCGGCCCTGCCGAGATCACAGCCACTTGGTGACAGCTGTGCATAGCGGTGCTGTGACATGCTGTCATTCGAACAAGAAGTGAAGGATAGCCGGTTGCACTAAGTGGGATACACTTGGGTCATTTTGGCTCGCTTTGCCTTGGACGTGTTTAATGATGTTTCATGATCCTGCCTTGAAGCATACCCTTCAGCTAAGGTCAAAACAGATCCAAGTGATGTGAATTTTGGCTGCATAAACCCGACATCGGGAACATCAGAAACAGTACGAGGAAGAGACCGAAATGACATGCAGTGAAGTAAGTGTGAAGATGTAAAGCTTTACTAGGCGGGTACCTCGGATGTTGGACTGGCGCCATGTCCAAGGAAAACTGTACAGAGCAATCGGCCGGAGTTCGAGAAGGTCGCATCACGATCGCCAAAGATGTTTTTGTTCCCCCACAATTCTCCCCGAACAGCACGCCCGCTGTCATCCCAATTTGTTTCTATGGGGACTTCCTACCACTGTCATAAGGATTAAAAAAACCTCATAATCATGGAAAATATCATCCACCATTTGTCAAGCACTGCTTTGCAATCATCATCAAATGGTGCAAGTGTAATCAAGTGTATTCACCATCATTTTTACCCATATCGGCCATATCGATACATTATTAGAAACTAGTTGAGATTTTTACCACTCTGTTGCATGATCATCCTGGTCGCAGCACTTTCGTTGCTTACGGTGTTTGGAGGTTTGGAACACCTATGGTAGCAGTGCGGGCTCCGGTAGCTGCTCCATTCCCATCTACTACAAGCACCGGCGAATTGAGCTGGTCTCCTGGCTGCGAGATGCTGGGTACGGCCAGGAAGCTGGGCGAAGCTGGGCTGGAGTGGGTGATGGTTGGGATAGCCAGCCATGGTCCAACTGGTGATGTCTATAGAATTTCATGCAAACTAAACAAACAGTGTCGGTTGGTGATGCGACAATTGCGATTCAACTGGAAGCAACGGCTAAACCAACACTCTATTTGGTAGATGTTTTTTTCTATCCATCTATTTGTCCATCTATCTACGTAAATCTATCTAAATCAGTTTATCTATCTACCTACCTATCTATCTACCTATTTACCTATCTATCTATCTATCTATCTACCTATCTATCTACCTATCTATCTATCTATCTATCTATCTATCTATCTATCTACTTATCTATCTACCTATCTATCTATCTATCTATCTATCTATCTATCTTTCGCTAGCTACCTGTCTAGGTGTCTGTGAGCGCACCCAAGCTTGGCTAAGGCTAGATTGGAAAAGCGCCTTGGCATGCAGCATGATTCTGCCGCATGCGCACTAGACAGAAAAATCACAAGCTGGACAGTTTACATGAATTTTGACATTAGATTTACAAATTGATTTACAAATTGATTTACATGGTTGCCGTTTGTTCAGGTTCTTCAATGTTTGGTGAGCAAAGATCCGGCCCGAGTTGGCATGTTCAGCTGGTTTCCCCCATCACGAACGACATGGGATACGCACGTACATGGTGAATGGTATTGGTCAATGGCGGTCAGGTTGCCGGACAAGGGTTCTGGCGCAGAACAAGCAAGTGCCGATAGTAGTGTGTCGGTCAGCCGAGGATGGACAAGGATCATGCAGCATTACAGGAGGCCTGCAGGGATCGAGGTGATCAATCGTCCAATGTGGTTCCCTATGCTAACACTCATATCACCCACAGACTCAGCCACAGACAAGGATTGCGCATGCTCAATCGAGTTCAGTTCAAGGGACCAAGAGAGAGTTCAATCGCAGATGTTCCCGTGGCAGTCCTGGAGTTGTGTCTGCCCTTCAAGGCGTCAACCTTCCAAGCCAAGAGGGAAGCACAAATTCAAGCAGACGAAGCAGCCACTGAGAAGAAGCGTCACATGGCATGGCAAGGATATGCACAGATGATGACTTTGGCCCGTGGGCGCCATCCCAAAGTCAATGGAATTGTTGATGTTGAGAGATTCTGCTGCCAGCTTTACATGAAACACGTGAGAAGGGGCTAAGGGGCGTGGTTTGGGCGCTGTGTGGTTTGGCCAGGGCCTTGTCAGGTGCAAAGCGTCAGAAGAGAAAGGATGCCAAGGCGAAGAATCTCCAGATGAAAAAGGAAGCCGACGGCATCAACCAGTTTTGCACTTAGAAAAAGGGCAACGAGGGAAAAATCATGAACAAAATTGAACGCAAACATCAAAGGAACGAGACAACAGAAGGAGAACAAGCAAGGCAGATAGCAGCAACAAACAAAGAAATGCAAGATCAACACATATCAGCATCATCGACATGCAAGGAAAACAGTGGTAGAAAGATTGCAAAGAGAGCGCGGTATGGTAGTGGAATTTGCAAGCGCATGTGTTCACTGAAGCCGTGTGGTTCAGGCAAATCGTGTTGAGTTAGATTAGTTCCCGAAGCAATGGATGGTCCTCGACAATGGGGACCCAAGAGAAGCCCAGATTCACGCTCATCCCAGAACACACCAGTCCAATCAAAAAAAGGGCGTAGCCAAGAAAGAGAACCCAAAGAGGAAGACATGAAACCACAGCAATTGGATGATGTCATGACTCTGTCACTTACCACTGAGATAGAGCACAAGATCCAAGACATTGTGGAAGATATTCGTGACCTCAAGGACCAAATGAAAGCTTCTCAACATCAGTTGGCGTACCTGCTCTACCAGGAGGCAGACAAACAACGTGCAACGGCAGCAAGCAAAATCATGCTGAAAAACTGGTGGCAATACAATGAGACTGAAGAGCACTACGACTTGTTGTGTGAACACAGGGAAAATATGTTTACCTGGGCAGCAAAGGAAGCAGGAATCAACAGCAAAGACATTGGCAAATTTCACTACGAACACAGACGTGGCCGGAATTTGTCGCCCTTCACCATGGTGACGGTTGATAGCCACTACACAAAAAGCAAAATCATGGAATGGTACACCCAGACTTTTGACAAGAAGGGATGGCAAGAATGGACAAACGACAAGTTGAGCAAACTCACCAATGGCCAAAACAAACCGGAAGTGAACGGAATGATCAAGTTTGAGCCCTGCATTGCAGGCTTTGACCGCATGCAAACAGAACCGCTCAAAGCCATCATGGCAGTGATCACGAAACTGGCCCCAAACCTCAAATGGAAGCACTCTTGGAAGCACCTTACCCTCCAAACAGTGGATCACGAAGAATACTTGGCATGGCTAGCACTCGACCACCTAGAAGGAATTGCCAAGATCTATGTGGACCAAGAGTATTTCACAGCTAGATCGTTCGAAGATGAGTTTCGCAACGCGTTTGGCAACATCATGTCGAAGAAGACCGTGGGGAACAAGGGCAAAGGCAAGAACAAAGGAGGAGAAGGTGTACTGACACCGGACGACTTTCTGAAGGCAGTAGGCTTAGGCACTGAAGGAAAGGGCTCATACTTTAGGTTCTCCACTCTTGCATTGAAAACAAAAGTGCCTTTCGTTTTTGAAGTCAGGTCCATAGAACAGTCAGAATTCCCAAACAAATACAACGAACACCTCAACAGGATTGCGAAACGCATCCTGCAGCCTGACATGGTCCTGTAGGGAGATTGCCTTCCAACACGCGCGAGGGAAAATGAATCATTAATACAGTGCGCGCCGGCATTTCAGCCATACACACAAGAACATTCACATAACGAAAGGATACAAAATAAAAGTTCGCATGATTTGCTTGGCTCGACCCCCAAACCTTTGGTACGGCGGGAGTTGCGCCCACCTTTTCAGGGTCGGTGCGTGAACCAATTGAGCTCTGAACCCCTTCGCTCTAAACGTAAACACCGACGTGGTAAAAGAAATTTCACCCAACAGCTTATTCACTTATGTAACAGACGTCAGAAAAGGTCCCAACATAGAAGAGAGTATAGAAGAGTGAGATCGTGTTGGAAGGCTTTGGCCGGGCATCCAACGAAACTCTCCATGGCTCAAGAACGAGTCTTGGCTGACACCCAACTTTTGGAAAAAACATGTAATACTTTAGATAGTGATGATACGCAGGAGAACGGAACAGACAAGCTCCCCCTTGCTCCCTCTCCCCTCAAGCTTTTGGATAAAAGTTTTCGGCTGGGGGTTTTCAATGTTCGTGGGATGAATTTTATTGCTGCCCGTCAGCAGATTGTTTTCCTCATGAACAAACACAAAATTGATATTTTGGCCTTGCTGGAAACGCATATTAATTACACAGGAAAAGAAATGTATGACAATTTCATTTTCTATTTCTCTAGTTCGGTAGAAGATGACTGCAGAAAGAAGTCCGAAGAAGCACTTCAAGAATACAATCAACGGGTGAAGAAAGAAAAAATACCAGTTGCGGTAGCTCAAGCAGAAAGAATGCGTATTCGACAGCGCAGTGCTGAAAAACTTGGATGTGCGTTTGTAGTACGAAAGCAGCCGGGGCTTGACGTTGACGTAAATGCCTACGACAACAAAAATATTGCTCTGAGAATCAATACGTCCCCGATTGCCATTAACATTGCTGCAACGCACGCCCTGCACGCAGGTCACAGCACTCAGCACAAAACAAAGCACTATGAAGAACTCTCACAGCGAATTTCTAAATTCAAAAAACATGAAATCAATATCATCCTTGGAGATTTCAATGCGAGGCTTATGGAACAACTACCGGAGGAAAGCCAGGTCATAGGTAAACACATTTACAGACAGGCATCGTCTTCGATTGCTGATTTGAGTGAACCCCAACGTGAGAATAGACAATTGTTCTCTGAGTTTTGCATTTCGCACAGCATGATTCCTCTGAATACCTGGTTTGAAAAACCCTCCCCATTTCTTGCCACATTCAGAGATTCCTCTACAGATTTCTTTCAACTTGGTTGGACTGATACCTCAACTCATGGACAGCTGGATTATGTTCTTGTCAATCAGAAGTGGAGAAATTCTTTCACTGATGTACACTGCATTCACGAAACTTTGTTGAACTCCGATCATGCCCTTGTTCTAGCAGATATGCAGGTCCGGTTTGCTGCCGCATGTGAAACACGATCTAGAACTTTCGCAACCCCAAGATTCAGGCTGCCGTCCGATGGTGAGTACCAACAATATAACAGACTAGTCCAACAAAGTGTTGGAAAAATTCAGTCTCTTGGTGTTTGGAATGCGACTGAGGGATTTGAACGTTTTGCACGGATTCTGATTGAAGCGGCCTGTGCTAGTTTACCCCAAATTTCCCCCCGACAAAAGAAACATTATCTTTCAGAACAGACCTGGCAAAAAATTGAAGAAAAAAATGCTGCGATTGGCGCTGGGGAATGGAATACCGCCAAGCAACTCACAGTTGAGATCCGGAAGCTTGCCCGGCGTGACAAGGATCGTGCCTTGGTAGAAGAATTAGAACGCATCGATAAGGATGGCTACCAATGGGAAGGATTGAAAAAGAGTCGATCTACTTTTCAACCAAAGAGATTTAAGTTCAGAAATAAACATGGGGACTTGATCAGTGAACATGACTTCGCGGAAACGGCTGCTGAGTATTTTGCTGATGTTCAATGGGCACCACCCGAGGAAAACCAGCTTGATCCTCAGAAAGAACAATCCCAACTGGTGGAGGGACAAAATGATATGGTTGATTCTCAGTTCACCACCGCTGAGTTAGATGCAGTCCTTGTTGCCTTGAAAAATAATAAATCACCCGGCCCAGATGGATGCAGGTCGGAATTGGTCAAGTGGTTAGATGGCTCAAACAGGGTTTCTTTACTGGAACTGTACAATGATATTTTGATTTCGGGTATCTTTCCTGATTGCTTTTGTTTAGCAAACATTGCTGCTTGTTACAAAAAAGGAGATGCGACCCAGATGAAAAACTACAGGCCCATTGCTTTGCTGCAGGTCTTTTATAAGATTCTTGCGAGTATGATCCGTAACAGATTCCAACAAACTTTTGAGCCATGGATTCAGCGAACACAATATGGGTTTAGGCCCAGGAAATCAACTGCCCAAGCCATATTCATTGCTCGCAGGCTAATGGATATTGCTGAACGTCAACATTCCAATATAACTTTAATAATATTCTTAGATTGGGAGAAGGCGTTTGATAAAGTTAGCCACTGTAAAATGTTACAAGTCTTAAGACGCCTCAATACTCCTCCAAATATGTTACGCTTGGTCTCCATGATGTATCTCAGTCCTAAATTTCGTATCACTGCTGCCGGGACAACTTCCAATTATAAAAGACAACGTTCTGGTATTCGACAAGAATGCCCATTATCTCCATATTTGTTTGTGCTACTAATGACTGCGTTATTTTCTGATGTCAAAACCAAACTTTCGACGCCGAAGCAGAAAGAACCTATTCCAGGCATTCGTTTTGCTGAGGTCCTGTACGCTGATGATACTCTACTTTTTGGGACACACACCCACACGATTAACAAGCTATTGCATGAAATCCAGAGGGAATCTGCCTATTATAATTTGAAATTGAATTTTGATAAATGCATTAATTTGACGCTTCACCAACAACAGTCGAGCATTAAATATCTTGATGGCACCCCTGTCCCACGCAAAAAAGACGCACATTATTTAGGTACCCTACTTTCTGATAGTGTCAACAATCACCGAGAAGTCACCAACAGGTTGGCAGCAGCAATTGCTACGTGCAACCGGATGAAACTTTTTTGGGACAAGGCTCATACTACTATCCGCTGGAAAATTCGTGTTTTTGAGTCCATCCTTAGAAGTAAAGTTTTATATGGACTGGAGTGTATCCAACTCACACAGCAAGACCTTGATAAGCTAAACGCTTTTCAACTCAAAAACCTACGACGCATATTGAAAATTCCACCCACTTTCATCGACCGTTCTTACTCGAACCAAAGAGTGCTAGATTTGATTCGTGAAAATTTTCATATCTCCATTGATTTATTTTCTCAAATCTGGCTTAGACGCAAACTGAGATTATTTGGACACATTCTTAGATCCAGCCCAGATGATCCCATGAGACAAGTTCTCTTTGAATACAATTCCTTCTTACCACGTTTTGAATATAGAAGACCTGGTAGACCCCGTACTGATTGGTTGCTACAGTCATTCAAAGATGCGTTCGCGCTGTTAGGCCGAGTGGAAGGGTTTGACCCTAACCTCTCGGAACATACCCAGTTTATTGTACATAATGCCATCACTCGACAAGGAATTTTTGCATAACTGCTTACTTTCAGACAGATACTGTGACACAATGACGTCACCGAATGCGCGTCACCGAATGTCGTCACCGAATGTCGTCCGATAGTAGTTCTATACTGTTTTAACGGATCATCTATAGCCTGAACAACGCAAGGTCAACTTTCTTTGCTTATATTTGATTCTGTATTTGTTCTTGTGCTACTTTACTCACATTTGCGCTGTTTCTCCTTTGCTTTGCTTGATTTCTGCTACCCGCGCCCACTGACGATGCTGCAGTTTGACATCCGGAAGGCCAACAGGAAGTGTAGTTCGATCGTAGTCTAATTCGTTCTCCTCAGCCCCTACTTTACTACCCGGATTGTTTTCCCGTCCCTGATATTGGCTAGGATTCGGTGCACAGACTTCGCAGTCTGCACAGTAGAAAAAAAAAATGTGTTCACTGAGACCGCATTCATGTTCATTCATTTTCCTGAGGGTAGTCTGACCCAGCTACAGCAGGGAGATAAGGGAAGACTTTGCTGCTGCATGCCTTTCTCAATCCTAGGTTTGGGAGTGATGGAAGCTTCTTAGCGCCTTAGCTGCACTAGCTCGAACATGCTCCAACACCGGCTTGGCAAAGCATGACTCGGCCTTGAATCGAGGAGCAGATGGCCAAGATGGATCCGAAGGCCTTGGGTTGCCACGAGCACTGCAGCAATCAAAGCAGATGATTGCCGACCTTTCGGACAGATTGTCACTCTTTGCCAAGACGCTTTGCATCTCTTTGCCCCCTTTCTATCGTTTTCTTATCTTTCTTGTCGAAGACATTCCAAGACATTCCAAGACACAATGATCATCACAGACAGGGAGCGTGCTGAAGTTTGAGCGCCTTATTTTCTGGGATCCACGATGGTCCAGGGAATTTGGTTTGGGGACGATGCAGATGGCGCAGGCTCTCGAGGAAGAATTTCAGAAGACCAAAGAGGCAGCTGTTCAAGCTGCCAAGGAAGCTGCTGCAGCTAAGGCGTCACTTGGCTTCACATCGCCGGCCAGTTTGGCTTTCCCCGGGCAGCTGTGAAGTGCTGTGAATTGCATGCCCCAAAGATAAGAAGAACTGATGAGGCTCCTGTTGCAGCGTTACCAATTGCGGCGTGATAATTGTTTACCAAGCTTTGCCATTTGATCTTCACTTGCTCCCGGACCACCAGTGGATAAGTTCAACAGATCCTTTGCTAGCCTTCGCGCGCACCATTCAAGAAACAAATCATTGAACCGGTTCTGCCACAGGCTTAGGAACTCTATGGAACTCTTTCAGCCTAAGCTCTTTACGTATCTTGACGTCCCTTCCTATGGCACGGTGTAGCGATGGATTGGCTTCTGAGGTCAACGATTTCGGTGTCGCAGATGAGCTCTGCACAAAACATCACCATTCGCGATGACGACTTCTGAGATCTTCTGAGGTGCCAATGTCTCGGTTTCACACTTGGTTGACCGCAACGGAAGCTTTGTACATGGAGAGTTATGGCCTGCAATTTGGGCCTCCAAGTTGCGCGCTACCAGCCTGGTGCCACAGCAAAAGTGCGATGCAACGTGCGAGTTTTCTCGAGCAGCATCAGGGCCACTCATCAGGTTCCCTTTGCTGCCGGACAGGGTTAGAGGAAGTGAAAAGGCCAAAGGAAATTCATTTTCAAGCGGCTTCTGTCAAAGTTTCCACAGCTGATAGCAGGATAAATGGTGTGAAATCTTTGATGGCCTGGTAACTTGACGCTAGCGCCGCTGTATCCAAAGATTGAAAAGTTATGCAACATTATATGCGTGAACACATTGCCAAAAAAAGATTAGTAGAACAAGTGCAGTGACAAGTCACGGAGCATAATGCAGCCGAGGTAAGCTGTCAAGAGCTATGAGTGCACCTCAGGCGGTTGGACTTCATGATGATGCGATCGAACGGCGTTGCTGCTGTGGATAAACAAAAAATGTAATTTGTTAGTTTCGATATGTTTGGATCAGCCTTTGGATTCTCACGAGCCTGATTCGTGGATACTGTAGCATCCCCTGTGCAGGGGAACTTTCTTCAAGTACCATGGGAGATTGCCAATGTGAAGGGTCCAGGTTCCCACTTGGTCAGGCACCTGAGCTCAGCTTGAGCTCTTTGACAGAATTGCCAGTGTCACTGGATGAGTGACTTGCTTTTCCAGTGACTTGCCAGTGTTGATCCTTGAGCCCCAAAGGAGAGTCTTGAGAAACACATTGCAGAGCACCTTGAAAGGTCGTTAAGAGCACTGGTCTGGAAAGAAAAGCGTAGAACTGCGTAGGAGCATCTTTGGGCATCCAAAATCACAAAGTTCTCCAAGATCCATATGGATCACAAGAAAAGTATATATTTGCCGTTTTTCTTGGATTCTTGGATGTTCACCCCGACTCCGTCCATACTTGAGCAAACGACTATGATGTCTTTAGGAAGCAGTGCCATCAAAGAGTTGGAGCCCCATCCGCCATGACCTTCGATGTGTTGCCATGGCTGGTGCGGTACTTCCTGGCTTTGCCCGTGCTCAGCTTGGAGCTTCCAAAGGGAAAATAATGAAAGAATGGAGCTTTCATGAGCTTTCCTTGATTCGCTCTGAGGTGCTGGGCATAGACAACGGCATTGGTCTGACCCCGCCTCGGGGGTGGAGATCCTGGAACGCCTTTGATTGTCTTGAGCGTCTTGGCTTGGAAGAGACATAGTGACTATGCAAGTTACAGTAAGAATCAGTAAGACCAGACATGCCAGACATGGTTTGGAGCATCGTTTTCAAATGTGGTCACACCCATCGCCCTGCAGGACGCGGACCATCCTCACGCAATCACACATGGTGGCACAGATGGATGCCGTGCTGGACAAGTCTCGTTTGGTCAACGGAAAGCCGACCAGTTTGGCAGAGCCCTTGGCTCAGAGGCGGTCCTTAGTCCTTGGATGACTCCAGAAAGGGACTGCTGGGATTGGAAGTGACTTGAAGGGATTTTACATCTTTGAAGTTTGAGTCGTGTTATTTTACTTTATGATGGATTTTGACCCATTCAGGTTGGGCTTTGACTGGATCAGCATGGATGATGGCTGGCAGCGGTGTAACTGCAGCGTGCGACAGGACGCACTGTAGCAGCACTGTGTGGTTTTCATGTGTGGCTTGGCCAGTTGTACTTGCTGAGCATTGAGGAAGGGACGTTTCCAAAATAAAATGAGGTTCGATTGTTACGCCCACCAAGCGGAGAGGCAGACGCAAACAGATTCCCATAGCAGAACGAAGGACCTGGACCCGAGCTTGCCCAAGTGCGACGGCAACTTGTGCTTCGGAGGTCATTGCTCATGGCATGATGCTCATGGACAACCTGTAGTTCGGAGAGACCGTTTTCCAGACATGTGCCTTTGCAAAAGATTCGTCTGGCAAGATCCTGCAAACAAATGATGCCATGAAGCCCAATGTTGGAAGTGACGTTCTTTTGGTTCCGATGACCTTCGTGGCTGCCCAAACATGCAAAGCATTGGTCCATGTTGGCCCCATCCACAGCAGTGAGATCCAGATCCAATCAATGCACGAGTTTCGACATGTTGAACTAGACTAACTAGACACACAAGCACATGTATCTAGTTGATCGATTCTAGTTTGCGCGATGCCCGCATAATGATTTTGATTTGTATACGTGTTTCATTTTTTACATGTTTGGAAGTTTCACAAGCCATGCATGCCCGTACTGCGCTCACAAGCATTTGACACATACATGCTGCAGCAACTCCATGGTCGCTCTGGCGCTGAGGAAGCAGTTGGTGGACTACGGGCACTCCAAGAGACTGAAGGTTGGAACGTACCTCAACAACTGCATATGCTACTTGCCGATGTGAGCCGTACCCCAGTGGCCTACTTTCGGCCTATATTTATTCACACTGCATTGGCATCTGCGATTTCATAAATTCGAATTTCCCATAGATACATATAGAATTCATATAGATACCCTGACATTGCCATTTGCTTTCAGCGAGAAGGCTTTCCTGAATCAGGGAACGAGATACTCACTGAATCTAACCCAGCCCTTCACAGAACGTAACATACCCAGGCTTTGAAATCTGAGAGTGTCAATGCTGCAGACCTCACGACCCTCTCACAGCTCAGCTGGGCCCAGCATGAAGTTTATTGCATGAGATGGCATCTATAGGCATGCGTAGGCATGTAGAAGATGTAGGCCCTCCAGAAAAATGCAACCTGGAAGATGCAGCGGGCGTGTCTGACCACAGGATAGTGCTTACATGTGCTTATTGTACTTGGTTTGCTTTCCGACTCAATCTGCGACTTGAAACGACTCTAGAAAATGAAAAATCAAACAGATTGAATCAACATGAAATCATACCAAGGCAACGAGCACGGTGAACCGCACTATGCTGCTGATGTGAAATGGATGGTCGATGACATGGGTTTCGATGGTGTGCGACTTGGTTTTGATCATTGAAGGGGTTCCTGAGTGGGCGCTTGCGATTGTGGAGCTCATTTACCGGTGAGCCAAGAAGTACAAGTTGCCGCAGGAGCCCTACAGATGTGTATTGGATAGGCACAAAAGACCAGGATTCCTGGAATGATTTGGCAAGT
This sequence comes from Symbiodinium kawagutii, assembly GCA_009767595.1. Taxonomy (NCBI): domain Eukaryota; class Dinophyceae; order Suessiales; family Symbiodiniaceae; genus Symbiodinium; species Symbiodinium kawagutii. Next base: position 413,496 of record VSDK01029851.1, read on the forward strand.
ATATATGAATATCATATAAATCAATGTGAATGATGCAATGAGATGCAAATGTATTGCCACCATCATAGGTCTTTTTGAGTATGTGTACGTATGTATCGACTTGTCATGCTGCATCATGCTGCTTGGCCCTTCTCGATCACGTCCCAAATGTATGAGGAAGATCGACAATTGTGGAAGCTCCACCAATGTTTCTTATTGGGCAGAGCTCATCAACGCCACTGGGAAGGCGATTCGCACTTTGTATGCAAGAACGCAGGATAGGAATCGATAGGAGCAAGGAGGCGCATGTGTCCATGACATTGGTGAAATGCGCATAGCCATAGGCCGTTGTAGACCTACATGCATCCCATCATATCACATCAATCACAAATCATACTTTAAAATACTTTGTATATATACTTGTACATATTTACATATAGGTCTTTGATATACAGTAGTTCTTGTTGTTTGTGATCGAACGGATGCAATGATTGCACAATGCACAAGCTGAGACGTTTGTGTTTTGTTAACTTGAAGCTGCGGATGCCCAGTGGAGAATCCTGGCCTTGGCAGCAATTTGGAGGGTAGGAGAGTTGAGCTTTGTGGCGGGGCCAGTGGCGCCAGTGGCATTGTTCCTCCAACTTTGTTTAGGCATTGAGAATTGCCACAACTCTTGGCCCGACTTCAAGACCGGCTTTTGCCCCATGAATTTCTTCAGAACAGGCAGAAGTTGGCACGTGTTTTGCACAAAAGGGAATTGGCAGATGCTGCCCGTGAATTTGACATAACTTGACCACAGAAGTGAGGTCATAGTAATCCTACGAGACAGGGCAAGTGGAGAATAGTGGAGATTTTCGTTTGCACAGGTGGGGACATCAGCGCCGACATCAACTCCATCCTCACTGAAGTATACGTAGCTTGAATTGCAGTGCTTTAGTCGTACCGATTTGCTTTTTTTCCTTGATTTATTTTGGGGAGAGCTAATTAGGGGAGTCGTAGCGATTGTTGTTGCACCCTTGTTTTTTGCTCGATGATTTGAATCTGTTTTTTCGTGTGTTAATGTATTGTGTCCATGGATTTCCATTGTGTTTAGGTAGGGTCTGAGTACTGCCAACTTTAGTCGCATCAGTCTTGTTGAATTGTTTCTGTGCCTTTCGTCAAAGGAAATTCTTGAAGTCGCATCGGGTCTCTGCTTGTCGAAACCATGGATTCAGCGTGGAAACAGATGTTTTGAAAGGAATTCTCATTCCGTTTTGCATGCTGTGACCCTGCCATGACGGGTTTATAGCGACTTCACCCCAAGCGATCCCCGCAATCAAGCACTGCTGCTGTGACTAAAGTCCTTGACTATCCTTGACTGCACAGTGGCTTTTCCTGCACCTATACCCTGTGGATCCAATCCATAAATCATAGAGGTCTTGGTTGGTGAACTCTCCCTTGATAGCTTATTGAAACCCACCCCACCGCTCATGATTGTGCGGTATGTTATTGAACTGTTTTGGGACATGGATGGTACTCCTTCAGCTTAAGATGATAGTAGGATATAGTAGGACCAAACAACTGCAAAGTGTTGGCGAGGCAACTGTGGATGCAGCAGATTTGCCGGAACCTCGTTCCCATCCGGGATGCTGGGCTTATCCGGACATGAGTGAGGCAAGGTCGCGAGGTGATGCGAGGTGCACAGTACACATCCTGGCACCTTGGGATCCTTGGGCTTGGGAGGTGGGAAACTTCGCTCCTGGACCTCATCGCGATGACCAAGAGCGAACACACTGGGGGCCGCTTTCACAGCAGATTCCATTGAGCACCGACGATGGTAGACATGTGGAACTTAGGTTTGGTACTTGGTTAGATTCCAGCTTGACATGCGTCAGGTTGTGGTGTATCGTCTCATCACCCCTGATACTTGGCTTCGTACCCTTCTCAGTTCCAACATTTCCAAGATTGCCGAAGGCAAAGTCACAAAAAGTCATTGTGCTTGACTACACATGGCTATGCGCGATCCATCAGGACATGAACGATTCCGAGACAATGGACCGAGCGCGGGAAGCATGAGTGTTTTTCCATCATGACTTGTTGGTTTCAATTTCGAATGATTCGATTTGATTATTTGTTTGTTTTACAGATGATCTATATAATATGATCGAATGATATTTTCAAAATGAGGATTGATGGCTGACTTCGGAGATGGGTTGCCTGCTGCCTTCAGGACCGAGTGTGGCCCGTCATCACCAACTTGGATGCTTTAGCCATCTCGGAGGCCTGGCATGGACACCCCGGAACTCTGAAGCTTGGTGAAGGAAAATGCCCACCCCCTTCGTAACCTGGCAATGGAGAATCCACCATGAGTTCCTTGCTCACATAGGTCCGCCAGAGTATCAGTCTGACATACTTCCTGGCATTCGGCAGTCGAGCGAAAAACGATAAGCATCGACTCCTGTGCAAACCACGAAACGTGTGAGCCGAGCCACAAAAACATTTGGAAGACATTTGGAACATTTTGGAACCATGGGCCTGGCCGCGCAAGACGCAGATCCTGCAGTGTGTCATTCAGCCCGCTAAGGATTCGAAGCTATCCATCGCAACGTGCGGCACAAGCTGTGCAGGGTCCTTGTGATGGCAGCGCAGCAACCACTGGATGGGCTTTAGACGAAGGAACAGGGCCGGGGTCGTTTCAGCAGCGCTACCAGCATCACGAAAGCATTGGGGAGATCCCATTGACGCTACCAGCATCACAAAAGCATTGGGGAGATCCCATTGACGTGGATAGAGAGAGAGAGAGAGAGAAAAAAAAAAAACATCAACCCAAGCTCTTAGGATGGCATCGGGGTCGACACTGCTTGAGGGTATCTTTGTTGCAGGTTCAACCACTGGAAATTCCTGAAATACTACCACAAGATCTCCAACAATTTTCCATAAAATACCAAGAAATTCAGCTTGGGATGCTGCCCCATTTTTGTGATTTTTGGGGATTTTTGTGTGATTTTTTTGGATTTCTATGTGATTCCCCACCTGTCAGGTGAGGGTTGTTAGATTTTATCAGAGTTGACTTCTTCTCCTCCTCCTTCTTCTCCTCCTTCTCCTCGCCGGACCTCAACCACGACCAAGCGCGACTAGTGGTTGCTGCCGGACCTCAACCACGATCATGTATGCCTGCTG
>VSDK01029858.1:17680-33405 GCA_009767595.1 Symbiodinium kawagutii
CTGCCCCCCAGCCAGGGGGGTGGCACAGAGCATGTGCTGGCGGCTACATCCAGCCGATCGGCCGCACTGAGGAAGCGAAACTCCAAGCGATCCGCATCCATGCCGAACGCATCCGAAGATGAGCTAGCCACCAAACGGATCTCGAAGTGACAGAGCGGGTAGTCGAGCACGACAACGACTCCACCCTCTGAGCAAGCATAGAGCCTGCCTCCCACTTCCCATGAACAGGCTACCACCCTCCACCCTTGGAAGATCGTCACCACGAAGGTTGGGATGAACGGCACCTCCTGCAGGATGGTCATCAGGTGATCAGCCACATGGCAGATCTGCACGGACATGTCAGCCTCCGAGCGATAGCCCCGCAACTCAAGGTGGAGCACGAGGTGGCCTTCGAGCTTGAGCTTCACATCCACCCAGGTGGGAGAATCATCCCGCATGAGAGGCCAGCGGAATGGCTGAAAAGCCTCATGTGAGAGGACCTTGCCTGTGTGGGCATCCCATCTTCCACATGGCACGGATCCGTAGCTCGTCATGGATCCACACAACACCATCTTGAAGCCATCGAGCGTCTTCAACATGAACAAGTTCATGTGATATCCAGTCGAGGGCGATCGCACCAGGTTCCTGTCCGAGAGGATGTTGATTCTGGCGTGAGCGTTTGTGAGGATCTCATCCAAGAGCCACCCCTGATAAGGGCTTTGCATCCTCATATCACGATTGTCTAACACCAGAACTGAGCGTTCATTGGCGTTGGCCCCGATCTGGCGGAGATGCTTGGGCAACTCCACATTGACCGCGTTGTGAGCGCCCAATGGACTCCAACGGATCTTCTTGCCTTGCCGAGCGGCCTTCTCCTGCTGTCTGCGCAGCCTCCTGCTCACGAACGTCTCATTGGTGTGATCCATCAAATTCCTTGCAGCCTGGACTGCAGGGGCACCCGATGGGGGAGGAGGAGGCACTTCCTCAATTGGAGCCAGGAAAGGCTGAGCACCCTGACCAGTGAACCCAGCCCAATCACCTGGAGGCTCGACATGATCATCTTCCTCTGTGACCTGCTCCAGAGGGTTTGCGGGTTGAGGGATCCCTGGAGGAGCCTCATGATCTTCCTCATGCACTGACCATGACGTTGTTGACCCAGCAGCTTCTGACTGAGCATCTCGATCTCGAGGTCGAGCTGGTGGGAACCTCGATGATTGCGAGAGCATGGCTGCCTGCTTGCCAAGGGCTGCAGGGTAGGCTGGAGGAAAACGAGACATCCTACCTTGAGCTTAGTGATCACCCAGGCCCAAACCTAGAGAACCAAAGGGCAAAGAACAAAAGGCCAGGTGATCACGTCTTGTAGCCAAAATGGCCAACGAACGTTTGATCACATGAGCAGTCCAGTCAATGACATGCACTTGCAAGTACTGACCCTGTCCTACCAACCAGACCGATACATGGTCACATGCCATAGCCGTGAAAGGGGACCAGAAAACACTCTAGAACAATGAGTTCACACGAAATCATATGAAGTATGAATTATGAATTCCAAGTTCCAATTCAAACTTGCTCTTAGCTCTTTTGGGGAAAACGACCGGAGCTAAGCTGAGAGCAGTCGAAATTGATGCCAAGTTGCTTCCTGTTGTTGGAGTTCTGCCCATACTCATGGGCATCCATGGCCGCCAAGCCGGGGCTGATGCAGCTGGCCGTTTGTGGAATCACTGGGCCCCATGGATGATGCTCCCCCCTGCGGTGGTTTCCTGGCAGGCGCACCAGCTCCCAGCCGACCCAGCTCCCAAGTGTCCTTCAGGGCATCCACGGATGCAGCCATGGCTGGACATACAGTTCTTGCTGAGAGTTCCTTCTGTGCCCTGTCCGCATGGGCGCGGATTTGTTGGCCGGGGCTGGACATGATTTTTTTGGATGATAAAAAACATGTTTTGAATGATAAAAAATGATAAAAAACATGGCATCCAATGGTTTTGCGCGGGTGGAAACGGTGGCAGCGGCTTTAGGGAAGGCCCCCCTGCTTTAGACTCTGACAGAAATATGTGTGCTCTTTCTTGACCATGCCAACCAATCGTAGAAACCAACAGCCATTTCGAGCCATTTTGGCATTTATGATCTGCCAAAATTGCATATGGCGTTTTGGCCAGTGCTTCCTGTCCACTTCCAGAAGCCACATGCCAGCTTTGAGCTTGTGGCACCCGGGGGCTCTACTTGTGAGGCCACTTGAGCAAGCAACGCATTCACCGCCGCCCCTCTCCCAGAGATGGTACAACTTCCCTTCTCAATCAACATGGCCTAATGTGGGTGGTCAAACAAATCCTGTATGGGGTGAGGAAGTGATTCTATCCCAAATCTCCTCTCCTACTTTCTCAATTGCCACCATTGCATAGAAGCAGCACGCACACAATCACAGTAATCACACTCATATTATATACAAATCACGTGTGGGTGTACATGTACATGCTTTGTAATCTTTGATAGGGAGCTTAACGCATTATTCATGATGACTAGTGGTCCATATATACGTTTGCACATGTCATGAAGCATAAAATATGCCGTTCGACTCCAAAACCCTAAACCCCTAAACCCAAGCCTCCTAGCCCTGAACCAAAAATTACCGCGTACACCTAGAATTTCTGAAGTTCTCACATCATGTTCTACAACACAGCATCCACAACACAGCATCCACAATGTTGCGGTCCGGGCAAGCCACGGGGTCTGCAAGCACTCCTAGCCTCCAGCTGAGTATCTTGACTCAGGACATCTCTTGCCCCCTACTTTGCTGCAAAAGGCAGGTAGCTTTCCGCTATCAGAGTTGATTCGCCCCTGCACTTCGCCAGTTTGGCTGGCCAGAGTCGGGGGCAGATGCAGCTCGCACTGCTCGATTGCTCCAAGGAACTGCGATGTGATGTCACGATCCACTCTCGTTGGACCCGCGGTGCCGCTGTTGTTGTCGCTGTAGTATTTGTGTAGCTGTGGCTGTTCTTCTCATAATCCTTGGGCTCACCATAGTGTCTTGTTATTGGGTGTTGTCGTCACCGCTGCTTCAGCTGTTCTTATTTATGATCAATTGCTTTCTATTTTACCGTTGTTGTTTTTAGTTCTTGTCATATTTGTTCTCTGTGTCATCTGTTTTCGTTTTGGCTTACCTGTCTGCGAAGACTAACACCGAGCTATCTTGGCTTCTTTACTTGTGGCCGTATTGTTCCAACATTTTCCAACTGAGTCAGCTAACTTTCCTCTTGTTTTCCTCTTGTTCGTCTTTCACTTTTCGAAGCATCATTCCCTCGTTCCATCCTCGTTCCTGCTGCCGTTCTGGATGCCAAGTACAAGCGCTAAGCATCAAAAACTCACCGCTTGAAACCAACCAGAGACTCCCTGTCCATCCTGCCCCTCCTCACTGCTTTTTCCAATCGGCATAGGAAGATTCTGCCATGGGCTGCAGCGGCCTGGGCAGCAGAAAGCCGAGCTGCATAGCCACTCAGTAGAGGAAGCACTGACGGGGCGTGATTGCCATTAGCTAATCATCAGCCCCACCACCCCCCTTGGGCCACAAAAGGCATCACCGGGGTTGGTGGTCGAGCAAAATCTGGGGATAACTGACCCAAGGCCCAGGACCGCGAAAGTACCGTGAATTGGTGGCCTGCAAATCAGAAATCAATGAAGAAATAAATACACCAGTATGGCATTGGTGAATTAGTACCAAGCTAGTATGGTTGGTTATACCAATATAACATTATATAACCAATATTGAATATACCTATGGTCCATACCATACGCTCACGTATATCATGTCAGTGGTATAATATGCAAATTGGATGCCACTGGTATATTGACCGTATGGAGATGTATAAAGCAGAAAGGGCCCAGGAAACTTCTTGGTGCGCGTCAACGGCAGGTTCCCAATTTAGAGCGCGTGCCCAAACATGCATCACCCACACCTGACATGAGGCCCGTTTTCCATTCATTTTTTTCAACACCCAAATCAAAGCTCCACTTCATCTTCTTCGGCTTCTTCCTCTTCTTCCTCCTCGTCTCCCTCAACCGCTTCAAAGAGAGGCTCTTCACTTTCCAACGTCTCTCGCGATCCAACCTGATCCACACTGCCCTTCTTGGCCTTTGAAGGTGCTGGGGCGGCCTTGCTTGGTGCGGGAGGCTTCGGGCTTGGTGCTGTGACCTTCTTCGGCTTAGATGGCCTGGCTTTGATCTTGGGAGACTTCTTCATGGGCACCTGGCCACTGTGATCCAAGCAGCTCTGCAGGAACACCTTGGCGCTGCCTGCATCCAAGGCATCCAAAAAGGTGCCGCCAAAGGTGGAATTTCCACCGGGCACATCGTCACGCACCAGGCAGAGAACATCCGCACCACCGGACCGCTTGTTGCGAGTGGCCACGACACCCTCTTCCAATTTCAATTGCCAAAAGGAGGTATCTACAGTCACCATCTGCACTGAACGGAACTTGGACTGCAGGGGTTTCAGCACGTTTGTGGCGGTGTCCCTCTGTGCCTGGTTCTTATGGCCAATCACTGCGCAGGAACGACAAGACGTGCAGGATCCAGTCCATTTTTTCAGGGCATCGATGCGGACCTCAGACACTCAGGCAGCCGCCAATTTTGGCTTGAAAACGAATAAAGCGAACCCCCAAAAAAAGAGATGCAACCCCAAAAAAGAGATGCAACCCATGGCAACCCCACAAATCCCCCTCCCATGTTCCAAAATCGCCCCGCCACAATCTCCAATGCCAAAGCAGGCCGAATTCGCTTCTCCAAGTCATCGGCTTTGGAAATGCCCGTGAGTTTTAAGGTCTTGGGCTTGTTGCCATTGGCCACCACGAAGGACAAGGGCGGTCTCAAGCCCAGCTTGAAGCGTTGCGCCACGCTGCGACCGCTGGAGGTCTCTTCCCAGCACTTCAAAACCCCCACGCTGAGCCCCAGGCTCCGCCACAGGCTCCGGGCCGATTCTTCCAGCACCTTGGGCAGCCGATAGTTCTCGGTCTCGGCATTGACGCAGTAGATGAGCCAAGGCTCACCGCCAAAGAGCACCGTCTTCAGCTTGGCCGTGTCCTGCACATCCAGCTGAACGATGCCATTGCCCACGATCACATCGCTCATGGTGAAGAGAAAGGAGATGAAGCCGACACCACAGATGAACATGATGAAGAACCATCCAGCAGCTTGCTGTTTCCAGGAAGCCTTTTCGGGCTTAGTTGCTCCTCTCTTCATTGCCTCAAGGTTGGGCGGTAATCCAACCGCTGGCCTCGAAATGTTTGGAACCCCGAAGGGATATGAAAATATTCAACTGCTTAAATCAGCAAGCATCATCACCGGCAGGAAGGGAAATGAACATGAAATGAGACACAGGGGTGGCAACAATAAAACGCAAGGGCAAAAGTCGGTGGTTGATTGTTTTTGTTGCTGATGGTTGCTGATCGTTGTTAGATTTTTTAGCCAATGTTCAACCGCTCCCAAGATCCAGAGCCACGCTGCCTTCTTGACGTTTGTCTCCCGTTCCTTGTGGCTTGGGCCTTTCCATTTGGCCGAAACTTCCACCAGCTTTTTCTGCCCGACTTTCAGCCGTTCATCGTCAGGATCGATGTATCCTGCTTTCTTGCCCATCTTGGCAAGTTGCCGCGCGGGCAGGTCACAAAATCGGATCACGGCATAACTTGGGTGGATGAAAGCTGCGTTCAACATGCAGTGTCCGATATGGAGGGGCAATTCATGTTGGCAAATCACAGGGGAGAGCACCTAATTCCAACAACTACTTGAAATGACTCACCACAGGTGGCACCTTGTCATTTTGGCGACATTCCGTCATTGGTAGTTGGTAAAGTCAGCCCACCCCAACCAACCGACCGCTGCTGGCAGCCATGCCAATTTCATGGAATGCTTGAGGCCCATGCACCATAACCACCCTTTTGGGCCCCCCTGGCTCCGCAAACCCTATGACATCCTCCAACCAACAACCGGGGTTGCTTTGAGCCTTGGAACACCAAGGTACAGCAACTTGGACCATGGAAAACTTCATAGCAGCAGCCGCTCCCAGCTTTTTCGCAGATCACACCAGGTGTTCCTCGAAGCGTTCATGTAGGAAGCCCCAGGAACCATCCAAGCCTCAAGGGACGCAACTGGGCGGCGATCTATGGCTGGTAGACCATGTGGTTCATGATTAAACTGCATGTGTGATCATTTCTGCATCTTTGTGGTTAAACTGGTGGTTCATAATCATTGCTTTATTCATGTTGATCTCCCATTGGTTGACCAAAAGATGGTGAAAACGAGTGCAAAAAACCTATGGGCCAAACGATGGTTGCATGTTCCGACAGCGATGATCGGTACAGGTGGGCCACAGAGATTTCTTCAGCAGCAAGAGCTGGGTTGGTGCTGACGACCATCCACCGGCCCAAACCATCAACCGCCAACCACGCATTCACAGTGGGCTTATCAACCACGAAGCCTCCATCACTCACTCGGCTTCCTCAGATCAACCACAGTTGAGCTTCTCGGGTGGATCAGTTGCTGAATACCAACCCTTGCTTTTGCCGCCTCAAACGGGATAAACCTCCAAAAAACATAGGTTTTCAGAGGTCCAAACAACAACTCAACCGCACCCCGCACCAGCCCACAACGCCCCAGGCGCCGATTTCCGTCTTCAAGGGCCGAAAAGGGTTGTCACAGACCTGGCCGCATCGACTTCAGAGCAGCATCCATCAAGGGGTACACACACACAGGACAAGACATGACAACCATGACATGACATGTATATCACTGTATATCCCACAACAAGGTCCATCTAGTTACCTCATGTTGCCTCTATAGTAGGTAACTTGTATATGGGTGCTTTCCACTTCTATGTAATTATAAATGCACAGGTCATCGAACATGCATATATGCATGTAGATCTTTGCCACAAAAAGAAACATGTCTGCCAGTTTGGTTGCTCATGGATTGATACATTCCAAAACAGATTGATATCAAATAGAATATCTGAATTTGTATATTTGCGCAAGCACACTCATGCGCTGACTGACCGACGGATTGACTAGTTGACGATGCAGCTCTACACAGCAGCCTTCGCACGTATCAATGGGACAACCTGCAGGGGCCGTGGTAGCAGCAAAAACTCGAGCAGCAGCAGCAGCAGCAGCAGCGGTAACCTCTTGGAAGTTCTTGTCCGTGATGACCCAGCGCGTGCTTGCACGCACTCTATTAATGCCTGAGCGCAGCGGAGGGGCTGAGACACTTCATGAAAACAAGGGCAGAGCCAAGGCTAAGAGACCATGATGAGATATCTATGACCACAGGATATGAACGAAGCCTGGTGAAGGCTCATAACTACCCACTTCATCCCACTTCTTCATTTCACCATCATGGGGTAATACCATGGGATAGCAACCTTCATCCCCAAACGCCAACGTAACCCACGAGGCGTCGCCCACGGCGCAGCCCCAGTGGCGCCGATGGTTCTGATGCACCGTGACGCAGGGCGGCTGCAGCACCACCTGGCGCGCGCCCGCGGCGCGCAGCCGGCAGTGGATCAGGTCGTCCGTTTGCCAATTCTGCGCCACCTGCGGAGCCGCAGCCAAGGCCAGGCCGAGGCCCACCGGTGGCCGTTGCGGCTGAGGGACATGGGGAACTCATGGGAACTCCAAACTTGGGGAGGTTGGGATGTTTGGTGGGCGAAGGAACTGCAGAGATGGATGAGGAAAGAGATGATCGGTGATAGATCGTATACGATTTGTGGAGGATTTGAAGTTGTTGTTCATACCAGGGCTGGGATGTTGCTGGGTGACCTGCTGCTGGAAACCAAGGAAAACAAACAGTTTGCACGTTCATTTGAGGATGTGTGGCACATGTGTATTAACAGTACTTATACCATGCAGCGAGGTTCTCGCAGGCAGGGCAATCAAATGCATCATGATACATTTCACGAGTTTGGCGGATATAGACTGATAGGCCCCACCTAAAATATAAATTTAAACTGTGAATAAATGAAATAGATCGAAATAGAAATTATCTCAAACAATGATGTTTGATTTGGCCGAAAAGCACTCACCAGCTTCAACCCATGCGTCAAGCAAGAGCTTCTGGATCCGGAACGTCATGCAACTCTTCCCACAGCCTGTCATCTACGCCACCCCAACTCCCAACAAGAGACCCTCGCCATCCAACCATCTCATCCCAACTTTTCCAAGCATTTCACCCACGGTTTGCCCAGTTTCAGCCTGATCTCGGGCACAACCAGGCCCCCACCAGGCCCCCAAGGCCGCCCCCCGGGCCTCAGGATACCCCCGCACCGCCAGGATCAGCTGCCGACTGGCGAGGACAAAGTCCCCACTGCCCGGCCAGTAGAAAGGCCGCGGGCTGCCACTTGGAACCTGGAGCCAGGTGATCCTCTCCTTCGGTGAAGGGAGGACTATGCAAAGAGGAGAAGTAGATGTACATCAGATGATAGATGTCTGTATAGTGTAGATCAAAAAATCTTTATATAAATCAATTACATGGCAAGAATTCAAATAGCATTATCTGCATACAATTCTATACATCTATCGGCCATTGTTTATTAACAGCATAGACGTTCGATGACGTTCGTGTCTGCATATCCAGTACGGTTGAAGCTCGGTTCCTAACATCTCACCTTCTATTCAGTGCACAAAGTGCCCGATGCAGCCATGCTTCAAAGGAAATCTCAGGATTTCCAGGGAATCAAAAATCACGCAGCAGTGGTTTGTTGTCAGTGGCATACTGGACTTGTACATCTCACCATCTCCAGGCTTCACCAAGAAAATTGTCTTTTCAGAGTTGGTCATCGTACATCTTACATCATCTCACCATCCCCCAAAGAAAACCTCAAAGAACTGGATGTCCTCCACAGTTTTCAGCAAAGCCATCCTATCAGCACCCACAGGGTGTGGCCCTGGACCATCAACAGCCTTGTTTCCTGCCATGATTCTGTCCGGGTGATGACTGTCCCATTGCTGTCTACTACCAACACCATGTGTGCGACCATGAGTCATATTGCTGCCACATCAGTGTTTTCAACCGTAGCTGTAATCCAAAATGAGAGATGTATGTAGATCATTGTAGCTCCATGTTTGTTTATACATGAACTTATTGATCTATCAATTTATTTATCCATGTGTTTCTTTATGTACTTCTTACATGTATACGTTACGCCTGGGTTCCCAGGCCTTTTTTCCAAATTGCCTGTCCAAGGCACCTCACCCCGATGCCCCTCGGTGCACACGCTAGCATCTTCCTTGGAGCGGCTGCGAGAGACCCGCTACAAGAAGTGCCTGGCAAAGTGCATCCCCAGTAAGGGGCTAAGGGGCCTAGGGATGCCCCTTAGCAAATGTCTAGGGGAGGTCAAGGAGGTACTGTCGGTATCATCCCCTTGTACAGCTAGCATCTTCCTTGGAAGGTAGCACTGCTGCAATGGTCAAGGGGAGTCGCAGCAGCAACAGTACCCTTTCGCAGGAAAAAACATCCAGGGAGAAAAAAATCGCGGCGAAATCTGACTTCAGGGATTGGCTGCTGCTCAGGCTGTGGCTATGAATTTTCACCGGAAACTTTGGGGGGAGGGGGTGCCATCATGGACATGCCGCAAAAAGTGACAACGACCAGATCTGCTGAAATGCTCCAAGGGTCTGGATACTTTTCCCGCAGGTCGGCCATTTCCAGATTCCTCAGGACCAAATCAGCAGGATCTAATTTGGTCGAGCACAGGGGGTATCCAAACTTAGTCTCTCACAACTGAACGCCTTAAGCCTCCAGACTTCACTGCCTCAGATGTGCTGTGCATTCTCCATCGGACAAATTTCCATACACTCAGCCACTTGAAATCCTTGACCGCGAGAGGATGCATACATGCATGTAAATGTCTGATCCTTGCAACATGTGCGGTTCATCCAGAAATCCAACAGTGTCATCGAGTTTCTTGCCTTTGTAGCTCAAATTTCTGGCCATCCGTCTTTTGGATTACAAGAGAACTCTGCCATGATGGACAAGCTATGGTTTAACCATGAAGGTTAAATGAATGGGTTTCCTGGTGGGGACATTTCATTTTGCAGTCACCTGTGTACAGTCGCACTTCACTAAGGACAGGCGGATGCCCTATCAGAATGCATAATGAACAGAAGACAGAATACAGTAGCCATTTTCTATTTAGACCACAACCCTCATTTGAGAGAACTCTATTGTGTCAAAACCGCCAAAAACGACATCTTTGGAACTTTGGAGGCAGCGCAGCATCCGATGAGTTCGCTTTCCATCCCAGGTTCATTCTGTTGAGGATTTTCTCCCTGCTGAAGAGCCACTCGATCAACTCGTCCGCTGACTTTCCTAGCGAGTGCAACGGTATGGTTGGTTGGTGGGGTTGCTTTGGTTGATTGGGTTGGGTTGGTTGGGTTGCTTGCTTGCTTGCTTCGTTGCTTGCTTGCATAGCTGCGCACTTGGTGGTCCATGGTCGGGTGGTTGATGGTCGTGCGGTTGGGTTCCGCAGGCCCACGCAAGGTAACCCCACAGATCTCAGTGTGCACGCGAGTTTTGCGGTGGAAATTCCATCCCCTTCCAAACTATATGCGAATGAACGAACAAAAAAAGAAGGAGCCACTTGCGTCATCAATCGAAAGGCCAAATGGCAAACTAATGGACTGACTAACTCACTACTTGACTCATTAAGTACCCAAGAAAATAGACCACGCACAAACCAATTCACGAACAATTTGATGATTCTTGACCTGTGCCGGTGTTGGCATGCCAGATCAGCTCAACCAATGGACACTCCGCAGTTGGTGATTTTAAGATGACTTGGGGGAGGTACCTGGATAGGAAAAACATGTTGTGTGAGGTATCAGACCCATGCCATTTGATTGCCTACTGTTGGGGGCATGGTTATGGCATACAGTTGCACATTCAGGGACACTAGACGGCACATGAAAATCATGGAATACGAGCAAAACTCTCACTGCCAGCGTTCCTGTATGTTCATATGGTTGCCGGGTTCAAAACTCTGCCAAAAAGAAGAACCAGAGACACAACCATCAGTTAAGCATCAAATAACCATGATTCATAATCACTTAAGCATCATCAACCATCATTACATAATGAGCTTTTAATAACCATCATTGATCAACCATCACTAACCATCATTAAGCATCATTGACCATCATTAGCCATCATTAGCCAACATCAACCATCAATTTTGTTGGTAGATCTTCCCATGACATCCCAGTGATCTCAGTTCCCACCCCGCAGGGGTCTCCTTCGGCCTCCGGGCACGTCACGTCGTATTCCAGGTACCTCAGGAGGGGTCGGTGCGCAGTGATATCTTGTGTGGAGTCTTATGTGTGCGCCATGTTTTCTCCATATGATGCGCCAATGAGACAAACCAGTCTTCGTTGAGATGTTCACCTAGGCCTTTTGTAGATGGGTCAGATTGACAAGTGCAACTGACCTGCCCTCGCTGGTGCCAAGAAGCGTGGCCCTGTACACCACCATGGGATCCAATTGACGTCGGGCGATGAAGAGAATCTGCGCGGCCAGGGCAGTGATGGTCAACCCTTGCTGATGCCCTGGCTGAGAGTGGTTGGTAATGATGGATTTCTATGGTTTTCACTACTGAGGTTTGATGGCCATAATGATTTGCTATGGTTTTCTATAATCATAGTGATCGCCACTTCACCAGTTGGATGATCACAGTGGTTTTCTCGTGTAATGATCGGCCATGGCTGAGCCTACACGTGGCTGGAAAACCCGCAAGGGCAAGCCAGTTCATGCCAGTTCTACAGCACAGTGCGCAGGATACTGTTGGAACATCGGCAGCGCTATAACAAATTAGCCTCCGAAAAAGAAGATTCCTGAATGGCTCAATGATCAGAATGATTGCTTGAACGATGATGATGATGACGACGACGACGACGACGACGACGACGGCGGCGGCGACGACGACGGTGGTGGTGGTGGTGGTGATGATTCATTGTAAATGACGACTTGAATGTTCATGAAGTTGATGACGATGATTAGTCACATATTGAAGCCATGATGGAATCTTCGCCAACAGTCACATCAATATTAGAACCCCATGATCTGGTCAAACCGTCAAAACCATGACCGGCCTATACTTTTTGGCCTCCTATTCAGATTGTAGCCTTATAGTTCGTGCCAGCTATTGAAATCAACTTTGGCCATCATTAAGCAACCAAGTGGCTAGTTACAACCGTAGCGGTCCCACATGGTCCCACTTTGGACATGTCCGGTACCATTTGTAGTATCGCTGGTATATCTTGAGGGTTCGCAGGGCAGAAGTAGGCACTCACTCGGTCATTGATCTGCCTGAATGGTGTACAGCTTGTAGATTGACATTGGCTGCTAAGATATCTAAGATCATCCAACTGTTCAAAAATGGATTGATTCCCTAGTACCAGATGCTTATCTAGTCATCGATAGCCATTTAGTCGGTCATCTAGTCAGCTGTGCCCGATGCCCCTGCTCCAGGTTCTGCCACCGAAATCTCCAGCCAAGCGAGTGCCAAATAACAGTGACAAAGCTGAACAATCCAATCTATGCGTGGCATACTGGCAAGAAACCAACAAGGACGTCTTGTTTTTCTCACCGAGAAGAGGAGAAAGAAAGCCATCCAGAAAAACAGTATCGACAGTGATGGCATGGCAAGGCACTGTGTCGGGACCGAGGATGTTGTCAATGTTGGTCTTCAGAATGAACTGGCCTCACGTGGCAAAGCTGGAACTGGAAACCACTGCTGCAATGAACCGCAGCTGGATGGTTCGCCCACTTCACTCAATCCGCTGGAGGTAGTTAAGCTAAGATTCTGAAGAAAAGCATAGAAAAGCACATTATATACATGGCAAGCCAGGCCACCAGGGTACCGTCGGAATCTTGGCCAGTGCGTTGCCATAACAGTAGGCTTTTTGGATCCTGGAAACTGTGAACACCAATGGTTATAAGCCCCATGCGGTAGCTTATAAAACCCCTATCACCATGCTTAATTACCAGTTGCTAAGTGGGGATGCACATCCAAGCACTGGCAAACAAAATCCCGAGGAAATGTTCGCATTCGCCTGTAGTGCGGTCATTCACCACCATGAACTCAGCACGATCGATGAATTACGCCAGTACTTATCATTGACCATCATGACTACAGTACCCAAGATGAAGCATGTATCTAACCACCATTGACCATCGTTCAACCAACATTTCCTGCATCGTGAAAGTCATGCGAAATCATCCTTAAGTATCATCAGCCACCATTAACCATCATTCTACCATCACTAGCCACCACTTAACCACCGTTAACGGCTGTTAAGCATCCATGAACCACCATTCAACCACCATTCTACCATCATTTGCCACCATAAACCAGCAATGACCCATCCATCAACCACCGCGAGTCACCCCCCGACTGCAACACAACGCACTGCGACCTCGAGCCCTGCGAAACGCTACGTTCTCAGCCGTGTGCTCGAAAATGGGGTGAGCCTGACCATGGCAGGGAACGGCAGCACGAAATGGTTGATGAAGCGATGAGGTTATAATCAGGTTATAAGTTATAGCTATCATGATCAAATTACTGTAGATGATAAGGTATGATGATGATTTTGATCAAAATTGATCAAATGGGGCCACTATAATCATCAATGATGATTACTGACGCTGAATGATGCTTAAAGGATGTTTCAATGATGGTTAATTCATATGCTTAGGTGATGTTTAATGTTGGCGAATGGATCATGGCTCATGATGGCTCATGATAGTTTATGATGGTCAATGATCATCATTGATGATCTGGTTGGGGGTTAGTTTCGCCAGCCCAAAAATGTCAGTCAATCAACCATCTTGAATATTGGGGACAAAAATCAATGTAGGTGATTGATTGCCAGTCAATCCACCAACTCGTGATGGTTGGTGATTTTAACCATTGATGAGAGTAGATTAGCCATTGAACTTTGCAAGTTGGTGATTGTATGTGATTATGTATTGTGCCATACTAGTGGTGTGTGTGTGTGTGTGGTGTATGGGAGGGTTTCCCTTAAGATGGCATATGGACCATCTTTTGCTGTGGTCTGAAATAACCATAAATAGCCATCAGTACCGTCATGGTTGTATAAACCAGCATTGCCTCTTCGACATATAGACCAACATGCAGTTGGCCAACAATGCTTGATTGTCAACCAACAGGTCTTTTAACCAAGAATGCTGCAAAGATCGTCAATGTATTCGTGGAATAGTGGTTCAAATGAAGAAATGGCTAACAGTTTCCCCACAATAGTTTAATAACGGTTCATCAGCCAACATGTAGTTGACCAACAGTATTGCTTTATAACCCAACATGGTTGCGTGAACCAACAATGGTTCAATGATGCCTTATTCGCCAACATGGTTTTTAGCCAACAGTGGTTCAATGTTCAGAAGCATGTTAGTGTTGACCAATGAGCGATTGACGCTTATATTGTTTTCATGATTCAATGGTGATTGGTGATGATGATGATGATGATGGTGATGATGATGATGATGATGACGATGACGATGATGATTATGATGATGATGATGATGATGATGATGATGATGATGATGATGATGATGATGATGATGATGATGATGTAAATGACTGCAAGTAGTTGATACCGATGGTTTGTGAACCACCAAACATTGGCGGCAATGGGCGATGATTATGAAGAACATAATGGTTGACGCGATGATCACAGTTGACAGTGGCGAATCCATGGTTGAGAATGGATGCTTGGTTGGCATTTGCTATACGTGATTCAGAACCCTGCAATGATGGCCGAGAGTAGTCATTTACAACTATCACAATTGATGATGGTCGATCCATGTCAATCCTGCTTAGCAATGGTTGTTTAGTGGCAAAATATGATGGGTAATTGTTGGATCAGAAACCCCAGTTACAGGCAAGTAGCAACCATATTGAGCTGATGGCTACACAAAAGATGGTGGCACAAGCAAGTACTGGCACTAATGAAGCATGTACCCTACCATGTTCAAAAACACACCTCTACGTGCCACGAAAAAAGGGTAGAAAACGAATCACCTCGACGGATGACGTCGAAGCACCAGGCGAAGGGTGCCCACCCCTGCTGGGTAGAGAGTTCCATCCGAAACATGCACAGTCCATGCATAGGGTACATGCCAGGCTTGGAACTAGTGAAAATTGGAAAATGTGATTTGGAAAATTGACCATGCCCAGCTTGGAATTGTGATTTGGATGGTTTACAAATACGTATCTCCCATTAATCCGTCCCAAGCATGGCCGATTGATAAAGGTGTAACCGAAAAGTCATAAATTGAAACCACCAATGAAATAACATCAAATAACCATATTTATGATGATTAATGGGTGATTGATGGGAGATCCAGCCCCCAAAATCCACCTGTCCAATCCCAGGCCTTGTGGTGTGGCATCGACATGTGGATCTTCGTCGGCACCTGGATCACTCGAATGGGCACCGTCTCCTCGCGGCCGGGTTTTCTGACAGCACCTCCAGTAACTTGCCATGACTTACACTTGGAAGCTTGAGCATAGCTTGAGCATTATTAATCTTCCAAATCATCCCAAGCCAATCGCCAGTGATCTATCTACAAATATATGTGTATGTAGGTACGTGCCACATTATGTATTCATCATCCCCTGATCACGTCACTTTGGTGAACACAAGCATGGCAGAGCCAATCCCTTGCAATGATGGCGTCCAGTTCCTGCT
>VSDK01029858.1:38474-53438 GCA_009767595.1 Symbiodinium kawagutii
CCGTTTAGTGATGTTTCGTGGCTACACCTGGTGAGCCCTTTCGCCCCAACAGTTGCTGCTGGAGCGACACTAAGAAACATAGCGAACCAACATTCCCAGTTGCATGCTTTGACATGGTTCATCATGGCCGGTCTTTGATTGTTGATTGGCAACAAATATTTACAGCTATCAACTATCTGAAACATCTAAAGCACTTGAGCACGATTTCACCACCTGTCACCGGGACATGGGCAAAACATGTCAAGCAACAGCTGCTTGATCCATCTGGAAGCACTCCCCACCTCACAGGTCTCCCACCCATCAAGTCCCAGCGACACGAAGATGCGCATCTTTCTGATCTGCAGGAGCCTCTTCTACATGCTGCAGGGCTAAGCCTTGCCTCATGGGCGAAGCCATGGTGGAGTTATCACCGTTGGATTCAGATTTAACCAGGACGAACGCTGACAAATGACATCCCCAACTGAAGTAGGGGATGAAAACACACAGATGGGGTGAACATTTTCTAGATCCATATTGCATTTGGAGCGTGAACAAAGTCATACATTTTGCAAAATTATATGGCATCCTATCTTGCCCTGACCCTCGCCGTGGCGCTAAACCATCTAGCTGGGATTGTCACAAATGGCGACTTGTTTTCGATGATTTCACTGGGTTGGCTGGAAAATGTACATTGGAAAGCCTGGTTTTAACATGTTTTAACTGCCAATTCTGAGATTTTCCCAGGTAAAGGTTTACATTTACATAAAAACCATTCCTATCCAGTCCTGGGATGGTTGCTGTGGAAGATTCAACCATCCCCAAATGCACCAGCAACTCCGCACTGAGCGACGCAAAAAGTAAAGCCCGTTCCACACGGTTGGAATGCTCTCCGCCCTCTGCGCCAGCAGCAAACGCTGTGATGTCGGCGGCTACCAGAAACCTCGTGGCGGCATGCTGCGGATGTGAAAGACACTAATGATGCGAATCGCTACGAATCCTGAAAAGCAAGCAGTCCAACAACCAAGCAACCCGTCAACCAACCAAACATGCAAAATCACATCAAGCAAAACTCGATCAAATCAATCGAGGCAATGTAATGACGTCTGACTCTCCAAACTTTGCGAAAATGAATGTGTCAAACAGACTAGAAAACATGAACACGTTGACCGTTTGCGCATTACTTGTGTCACTGGATCACCAGCACAGCGATTGCCCCAATTACAGCAAATCATTAAATTCAATCAAACCGTGCGAATCCAAACTTTGGCAAATGAGCAGACCCCCTTCCTTCAGACCGTTCCCTCCAATCAATCGTCCCAGGGACAAGGTTGCCACACCAATCAAGCAGTAAGGTTGCTTGGTGATATGACGACCAAAGAAGTCTGCCCACTTGAACTCCTCGGCCGTGGCAATGAAGTGCAAGGCATCTTGGTGATCAGAATTGGTGGTGCTAATCTCTAGGTGAAAAACATTTGGGCTGGGAGACCCCGAATCAACCACACCCTTGGGCCTTCAGGATCAACAGTGCTATCTTAAATGCCACGTGGAGAAGTAGGACAGCGGCCGTAGACTTCATCCAAGGTGTCAGCCTCTAAACATCTCTAAACCCCGTCCGCATGGATGATCCCTGTGGCTGTTGCCCCTCTGATAGCTCCGCCTAGGGCTGATCTTACTAAGGCCTATCGCTAAGGCAACTGGCAGGTGGGCCTCCCAACCTGCCCCTGTCTCTGACAACACCAAACAAATCAACGAAGTGAAGCCAAATGAGTCAGCTTAGGTCCACGGGGATGGTATGTTGGAGGCATGGCCTTCTGGGGATGGACCCTGCACCACCAGGGACGACGCAATCATAGGCAGATTTCAACAACAGAGGCTGGTCAGCTCTGGCACCTCCGGGATCCTCTGAGCATTTCACCTTGGATGAATTCCTTTTCTGATTCAAACATCGAGCCAAACCTCGTGTTGAACCACTTTCTTTTCTAGCGAGTCATGTTCACCCAAAACTGGAGCTAACCAAGTGGCAAGCCACCTCATCGCTGTCCCATCTAATGCCCACCTCCCATCCGACCCACCAGCCCACCACCAACCCACCAACCACAGCGTCGTTTTGCTCCAGGGGCAGCATCTCGATCCCTGCCATCGTCCGCTCCAGGTGTTCTATGAAGAGCAGATCCACGTCATAAGTCGCCGCTTCGCAGGGCGAACCTTCCTGTGGAAGTTGAGTTCTAAGGGCTGACTGGCTGGTGTACCATATGAATAGTGGTTGCTGATGGTGGTAAATATTGTCGGTTAATAGTGCTTAAGAGTGCTTGATAGTGATTTACAATGATTTACAAGACTGGTGATTCAATACTTCGGTTGAAAACAGGGGTGCGGTAGCAACAAGATCCAACAATTTGGGGATACAAAGTGGCAATGGCTTATGGGGAAATAAATAACCACTCCAAGTTCTGGTGACCACTTGCAAAGTAAGTCAACCATGGGCCATTTCAGCTGAGTTGTGCCAGGGCAGCCGTGGCTTAACATGGCGCTTGGCTTAGAACACGCCGGGGCATGTCATGACCTCCTCAGACTTTGCAACAGCAGTTGTGCCCCTGAGGGGATGGGCAAAGCCCAGGCACACCGTCTGTAACTGATCCGAATGGTGAGATATCAGCGTTTTCATGGGATGTTTGACGCCTGCTCATGATCTCGGATTGACAGCACATATGACTACGGTAATGTTTGTAGGTGGGCAGCGCGGGCACACGCAGTGAAATACATGTAGCCCCTGAGAATGTGCACGCATCAACGACAAATACATTATCAATGGCATGCGCATGCCAAAAAAGACACGGCAACCCTGACCCTCAGTGAACGTCTGGGAAGTCTCTGGTGCATTCAGAACTGGGATCTCGAATGGAGTGTCTCCCGTGTCACCCTCACATTCCAGTCATAAGAAGTAGTCTCTGGTGGCAAGGGGCTCACAACTGAATGTCCCCTGGCCAGGGGATGTTCTCTGGTAGATTGACCTGGCAATAGAAAAAATTACCCAATAATGGATGGCTTCCCGATGTTTCCCTATAAAATCTATAAAATTTGGTGATTCTCCATTGGCAGGTAATTATGTCCGGTAATGGTCTCCCTTGGCAGGTTATATCAGCCAGCTTATGGCAGATTATGGCAGCTTAATATCTACCAAAAGGCTATCTGTTCCCAGCAACCCATGGGTGACACCTGGCCTCCCCACACTGCCAGCCATTTTCAGCACCTGCGGTGGGATGGCAGCCAAGTAGGACACTAAATCGCGAACCTCTTCCTGGGTGTCCCAGGGGCATGGCCGAGGCATGGCCGGGGCATGGCACGCTGCTCTCCAGAAGCCCTCGCTGATGGTGGTTCATGGTAGGTCTGACGAGTCACCAGTTTTCACCAGAAATGGTAAGCTGGTGATTAGGTGTGGTGAGTCGCCATCAAATCTGCGGCGAATAATGAATGGATCTTCGACTGAGAGGACAGCCACAGCTATGATTCTATGATCAATAATGACATGCTTCTCAAATAATGATATAATGAGGACTTCGCTTTGATGACATTTAAATTGACCAGGATAATTGATATACCAGACCTTTGACAACACTGGTGGTATCAACCATGGTGGAAGGCCAGTGTGAAAAATGATGAAGATCATTCTCAACCATGATTAAGAGCAACCCCTATGTTTAAAAAATTGAAGCCATACACACTAATATCATGCTTAACCATGATTAGGATGAAGCACTAATGCTGTTGGACCATCTTGGATTTTTCCTGCTTGTTAAGTCATTGGTGACTGTATCAGTGAATGTTAGTATTACTAAGGGCTTGCGCTTCGCACAGCTGTTCTGTCAGAAGCTCAGGCGGTCAAGATGCATTTTCAGGCCACAGCAAGGTACTCCAGCGAATCTGCAGTAGCTGCTGGGCCAAGGCTGCTTCATCTGCTCCAGATCCTGAGGATGTGAGCATAGGAGAAGTTCTGACGAATGTTGACCCCGGATGGATAAACACCTGGCTGATTAACACGGTGTATCCACCAAAGCCTTGGTTTCCCATTGAAATGGTACCCCCAACTAATCAACCTCTGGTTTATTCATCCGCGCTTGACGTCAATCGCGTGATGTTTGACCATAGTTTGTGCATTGGCATTAGCAATGGAAATCATACTAAAACATTGATCATGACATAACCTGTGATTGGACATGCCATCAGCATTAGCGGTATTTTATGCTTCGCTTCTTTTTGGTGTTGGCGTTGGTACGGCCACTATATATTCAAATGCTAAATTGGCCATTGTAATGCACATGTTCGATTAAATGTTCTATTATTCAGGTGCATCATTTCTAGTCATCATCACCCTTGTTCCCAAAGACCTGCATTGCCATTTCTTGATGACAAGCATTGAAATTAATTCGTTCGGTTAGCAATCAGAGACCTAAAGTTGTTGCGCATTAGCCACGATAAACCCACAACCATCAACCAGCTCAGTTCAACCTGCCACTGTTCTCTAGCTCGTGTGCCATTCCTGTGATAGGGATCACCACACTCGTCAACCTGTAGCTCAGAATTTCTCAAGTCCTGCTTTGATTGTTGGGGTGAAGTGATCCAGTAACCACGGTTTACCAGGTAAATTGTAACCTTGGTTCACAGCAAAGGGTAACAGTTGTCAGTGATGAAGTAACCATGGTTGTTCCATTATTGATTCAACCATTTTAGACCATCATTTAGCATCAACAACCATCATCAACCCTGGTAAAAAATCGCCTAGCCAATTTCCCCCCACCATCATTGACCACTCTTTATGGTGCTATCATTGGCCGTCATTGACCGTTCTGATCATTTGGCCATCATTAACCATTATTTTTACACATATCCTAGGCCTATCAACAGCACACCTTGCCGCAAGCCATCACCATCTGCTCAGTTTCTTGCAGCTTGCGCGGCATCCCGCAGAGCGGCCAGGGATCCCGGCTCGGCTAAAGAACTGCCTAGGCAGTTGGGAAATTCAGTTGGCAAGGTGCCATCAACAAACTCACTAGAAAATGACTGTTGCTGGGGCAGAAGCTTGATATACACAAAAAAGAGCACATATAGTCATATAGTACATGCGGATGTATTTTCTTATTTAGACCTATCTAGGTACAAATGTAAAAAAGTACGTACATAGACGGATCTGATACCGGTTTGCATCCTTCTATCTACCTATCTATCTACCTATCTACCTATCTATCTACCTACCTACCTAGCTACCTATCTATCTATCTATCTATCCATCTATCTCTCTGTCTATCTATCCATCTATCCACCTATTCTATTCTATTCTGTTCATCTATCTATCTATCTATCTATCTATCTATCTATCTATCTATCTATCCATCTATCTATCTATCTATCTATCTATCTATCTGTGTATCTATCTATCTATCTATCTATCTATCTGTGCGTGTTTATTACTATCTCCAAGTCAAGTTTCACCAATATCTGCTATACACAGTTTATGATGGTGTCGGATTTTGGTCTGGGCTCAGTTCAGTGCTTCAGGGTTTTAGGTTTTAGGCTTTCGGATTTTTGATTGGTTAGCTACAGTCAGTTGAATTAGTCTCACCATCTTTCCGGTGGGTGGAGCTATTATGTTAAGCTACTTCAAAACGATGTATACTACCTGTGTGCTCTCAGCATCTCACAACGAAGCAGCAACTCCCGGAAGTTGTACATCGGCAAAGCTAAGTGCGAGGCATCATACGAACACTGTTTACCCTCTCCCTACTAAGCCCTACTACAAAAAACACGTGGTTCGAATCGATGTATGCATTTTGAAACGATCATAGCCTTAGTGGGTGCCCAGCAGCCACCAATATGCCTCCAATCACTGGATTCATAGGGCGCATTCTCACCATTTCTCACCTGTTTGTGTTTGGATCTGAAGGTCGGAAGTGCGGCTCCCACGCTGCCCTGCTTCAAACAGCTGCGTCATCCCTGGCCCAACTAGGACTCCAACGCTGCTGCGCCAGAAATGCATCGATGTCCTACCGGCATGGTGAAACACATGGCAAATGTTGGCAGATGTGGATGCCAATGAAGTAGGTAGGTGGGCAGGTAGATCAGGTAGGTGTTGGAAAGAAAGATCTGACGGTTTTCTTGCTTCAATTGATTTTAGGCGGTTCAGGGAGAGCACAATGCACACACAAACACCCCGTGATAGCTGTCCAGTTCCAATGTGCTGCATCTGAGGCATTACCAAAAATGGTCACCGAAACGCAAGATGGACCATGATGGGCCCTCACCTATGGAGCAACACGGCCGCCTGAACCTAAAACAAGCAACCAGCTGTGCAAAACCCGTGTGCAAGCCAGGTAGTTGAGAAACACTGGTGCTGAAACCCAGCTTCGCGATGGCCAATGGCATCCAATCACCACCAGAACCAACCAACCAGCTGCGCTTTCAGCTCCTCAGAGTCGGAAGCAACAAAGTCCATGAGAGGAAAAACGTGCTGCTGATCGCCATCGCTCTCGAACAGCCATTGCAAGACTTTCTCGGAACCTGCGCGAAAGCTGTTGAGGTCCAAACCTCAAAACGGATCCAAATTGAAGTGATCCTTCCAGTAGGAAAACTTAAGTGATCCAATTTAAGTGATCCAAATTTAAGTGATCAAATTAAGTGTTAACTTGGGGTCAGGAAAGGCCACCTAGTTCTGAGGTTGTTAGATGCTCCAAGTATCGTTGCTGTGCCTGTTACACTCCGGCCGTTCCGTAGGACCTACAACAGTTCGACCCAATTGTTTTGTGAATGCACCCGGAAAGTGATGTTCAAAAAATGTTGGTACCCGGGTCATGTCTCTCAATATAAGTGCGAGCATTGACAAATCATATCTCAATTTAATGACTGACAATTCATATTGACCACTTATGGTCATGGTTGGTCATCAGTGTTGGATCATTGCTCAATACTGATGGCAAAAAAATGACGGCCAATCATGAGCATTTCAGTATGCTTGGTTTCTGTTGGAGCATAATTAGCCGATCCAGAAAATGGTGATGGATGGTGCCTCAATTCTCACGACTGCAAGTTGATTGTGTTGATTCATGTTTGACCATGATAGTAATGATTGATGATGGTCCTATCCTTTCTGAAATCTTGGTTCCGCATCAAACAAGCCGGTTCTGTGATATAGCTCCCTCTCTCTTGGAGGGGCATCCGTTAAGGCAGTTGCACCTGCCGGGATTTCGGTCGCCAATCCATCTGTCCAATCTGATTGAGGGGGAAATTCCGAAATGTGGACATCAAGACTAAGTAGAAAGAGCATCATCTTTATACATATCTTCGGGGTATCAGGCCATGCAATCATGAATTAACAATCATATCTTCAGATGTGCCTACAGATCTCACAGGTGTAGCAAGAATCCACCAAGATGTGACCTTGCCACGGGTCTCGCCTGCCGCGGCCGCCATCAACAGCCACGGCCATGGCGTTTTCATGATGCCCAAGGTGTGGTGGTCACGTTGTGGTCACATGGCGTGGCATGGAAACTCCTTGGGTTCCAAGCGGCTTTGTTGAGGAGGGCAATGGGAGATCCAAGCGTGAATGAACCACCCAGCTATTTGAGAATATGGGTTGGCGGTTGAACCATCCCTATGAAAAATATTGGTCACTACCCACCATGCGTTAATATTTGCTAGGGAAAAAATTGGTGAAACCACCAACGAGTAAACGTTGGACTATGCGGTAGAACCGGTGATGGCTCATTCAAGGCACCATTTCTCGGGGAACTCTGCAGCAATGCTCAGATTCTGGAGATTGGCACGAGGGACGGGATGGCTTAGTCCCTCGACAAGCATCATGATAATGACATCGCACCCATGGAATATTGACTGATCAAACCTGATCAAAGGATTTCCCTACTTTGTGCGTAACGAATGGCGAAGGTGTTGGGCAGTTTGTTCCTGTTTCTTGAGGCCTTACAAGGTCGGCTCCGATCGAAATACCAAAATGGTAGCAAGTGCCACTAGCGGTAAAAGTCCAGCTGCCTCTCGAGGAGCCATGAGAGACTCGTTACTACTCAGTGCTTAGGAAGGTCTTCGAGCAATAGTGAGAAAAAAGGCATTAAAAAACAACACTTGATTAAACATGGTAACCGCCGATGGTCACTGCTGGGTTGTGGCTATTGATCATCACTAGTGTTTCAGCCTGCTTCATCATGATTGATGGGTGGCGACTTTGATGATGTAAAGCATTACAATGCGACTGCATTGAGTTCGGCGCGGGCATGGGCAAGGGCGAAGAGTCCAACGAAGCTGTTCTGCAGCCACCCATCGTAGGAGCGAAAATGCTAGCAAGCTGGGGTGGCTCAGAACTACTGATCTCACGGCTGATAAACCGTATTTGATCAATATTGGTCGATATTGACCATCAATGATTAGCGGCATATCAAAAATTTGACCAATGTGCAAACGGAGCGACGAAGTTAGTATCACATCTTCGCTTTCCAAGTCCGTGAGAGCCAAAGGCAAGATCAACCACCAACAAGTATATCAGTATATCATATCCTTGACCACCTACAAGAATACCAAGCACCTTACAATGTAACTATAAGTCTACAAGTTGACCAACTATGTGGTAACTACATTCAATTTTGGTACCGCTATGAACGGGTTGGTGTCAACCATCATTACAATAATGCGACAAGCAACACTTTACAGTTGAGGTAAAGCAGAACAGTCTGGACTGCCTTGGAAACAAAATACGATAAGCACAATGTAATGTTGGCAATAAAGATTTCTAAGCCAATGGGTGGACAACTTACCCAGAACCAGCAACAAAGCATAGCAAATCTACAATGACGACTTCAATCGCTTCAAAGAACTGAGAAGGAGTCACGGCCCCTCATCGGTTGGGTCGGCCCATACCTTGAGCAGTCCCCCCGCTACAGTGGATCCACCTCGAGGCCGGACGATGCATTGCTAGTGGATCTTCATTGTCTTATCTTAGTAGGGAGCACCCTCCACTCCTTCCATAGGCACCGGCTGCTTCCGACTGCTTCCTTCTGATTAGATCGCTATCTTAGTATCGGGTCTTATCCAAGTACTGGTGCCCTATCCAAGCTGCCAGCCCCAGCCTGAGCCAAGCATCCAGAAATGACGCTGCGGTGAAGGCCATAGGTACACCCATGTGCGAATTCGATGGGCCAAGCCACGGGTAAACCAATATGCATCTGTTGGAGGTAAGCTATGGGACCCCTCAACCGAAGCCGATCCACATCAAAGCTTTGTCGATCCAAAAATGTTCCGATGAAAATGAGAACTTTGAGCAACACCCGACTCAAACCTTGCTATGGTGCATGGTCAAATTTGCAAACATCCTTCGGGCAAGGATCAACAACAATGGCAACCAATGACAGCCCATGGCTACGGCACCCGGTCCAAGCCAGAGGTCGTTCATGCCCCATGCTACCCTCCACATCTCCACATTGCAGGGGCTGGACTCAGGGTAGAGTCCCTACCGTGCATCCGCAAACAAAGCTATATCCCCGCTTCTATTAGTACTGAACCCTCCCTATTGCCCTATGGTCCAAGGTGTTTTTTCATTTTTTGTGGGTTTGCACCATTTGTTTTGTCAATTGGCTTATTTGACAACCAAGGTGTGTTGCGTTAATTTTGTCTATTACTATCTTGATTAAAGATTCCCCGAGTATTGACAATGACCCCCTAATACAAAAACTGTCCGTAATATTGCCGTACCCATCATTGTTCTCAATGATTCTTTCTGGTTGGCCAAGAAAAAACTCGTACAATAAGACGCTGGGCATCAATCATGGGCCGAATCGTGCGAATTGGTTGCAGTTGTTTCTAGCATTGTCACGTTTTGATCGCAAATGCTGCAACTGCTGGGTCCTGCTGTTTACAATTGATCACTCCTCGTGGCTGTCACACCATGACTGTTTCGAGTTGCCGCTAGCAGGCAAGAATCCAAGAAATATCATTGTCCATGCTTGCTCGATGGGGCAAGGCATTGATTAGTCTCGTTGCTGGTTCGTCAGCTCCAATAATTGCACGCACCCTGTGGGTAGCACTTTGGTTTCCAAAGCTGGGCTCCAACACTGGTGCAACGTCCCCACCTGTTTTTCAAGGAACTGCAGTAACGGGTCTCGGCATGTGCCACCAGGGCAGCTTTAAAAATGCTTAATTAAACACAGTTCTTCCTGGTGCCATGCCTGGACAGCAGTCTCTGATCCCAAGCTGAATTTCCCTGGATCTAATTGGTGTTTACTCGATCATGCCGGAATCACAGAAAACGAACCTTGGAAACGAACTGCCAGTTTTTCACTTTGTTCGCTTTGTTTGATGGGGACTGCAACTGGATGGGCCAGCGGCGACCTTTTGCGCAACTCTGCAGGTTTCAGCTGAAAAAAATCAACAGCTCTGGGGGGATAAATAAGCACTATTTCAACAACCATCATTGCATTCGTTTTGAAGGTCATTGTCAAGTTGACCACCCGTATAACGTACAATGATCATATGTCACCATGGTAGCCAATGTTGAACATTTAGCCGATGTTAGTTCAATGGCAATGTCAGTATAATCACCAACGTCACATATAGCATTACAAAAACCCATATTACCCATGTCAGCGAAACCGCCATTCAAGTGAACAATGTGTACCGATTAGTCAACAAGGCTGCTCATTCTACAAACTTCATGCGTGATGTCACTGACCATGGCACCGGTGCCCTTGCGTGCCCTCGACTGGGTTCAACCCAGCAGCACTGGTCTGGCGAACCCCCCGACAAAAGTTTCACCACGAAACACCGATTTTTTGTCTTCAGAAATGATGATGACGAATGCTTGGCAACGATTAATCAATGGTTGATTACTGATGGGCAATCATGGCCATAGAAACCTCAATGAAGGTTGACGATGACAAATGATTGCTAGTAACCGTTGGTCATGGTCAAAAGGTTAATGATACTTAATGATTCCCAATAATGGTTCATGAAGGTTCATGACAGCAAATGACGCTTAATGCTGGTTAATGACGCTCAATGAACATTGGTGATGGCTAACCATGGTTCGTAATTAATGGCTATCTGCGACGAAGCCAAGAAGATAATGACACCTCACCTCCATCGACCGCACCTATGTGCCCCAGCTTGGGGGTTCACCGACAGCGACAGCCATGCCGGATGCCTGATCGCGTCACCTGTTGAAACAGCCGGGCTTCCACCCCGTGTTTTTTCATCAGCTGGTGACTTAAGAATAAACCCCGTGAAATAAGTGGGGAAGGGATGAGAACGGTATAGATGACTGATGATCTCAATGATCTCCAGATCTTGAACACGGCAATTCAACTGGTCGATCAGCCATGGCTCTTGAGAAATTGAACTCCGGCAGCCTTTGGGGGAGTTGCCTGCCGGACCTGGGTCGAGTCCGAAAAAAGGCCACCCATCTGTGACGGCATGGCACTGCTTTAGCAGTGGACTCCGCCAAAAGCGAAGGGCTCACATGTCGCAGCTGTGTATCAGTGAGGCATCAATGTCATGAAGCCAAGGTCATGCATCAAGTGATATCCTCAATGCTAAAATTGCGCATCCGATGCGAACAATGGGCCTTAGCGGTATAACAAATATGGTAGAACATTATATCTGATAGCATCTGCAAGCAGCGCATGCACCATACATTTTGCTGGAACTGGTTGCCATTGAGCTTGCAGCATCACTTCGTAGGTTTCCATCGTCGTAACGTCCCAGTTTCGCTTCTGGTTGGCCATGGCACTTAGGCACTGTACGACCTTCATGGGAGGCCGGCCATGTCGGAACGCTGCTGCGAAGTCGTTTGGCAAGTGACCGATCTG
Organism: Symbiodinium kawagutii; assembly: GCA_009767595.1. Classification (NCBI taxonomy): domain Eukaryota; class Dinophyceae; order Suessiales; family Symbiodiniaceae; genus Symbiodinium; species Symbiodinium kawagutii. Next base: position 50,312 of record VSDK01029858.1, read on the forward strand.
GAAATGCTTCCAGGTGACTAGCCAACTGTGGGTTCAACAATATGGGAATGGAGATGACCCCTCGTACCCTTGGAAAAAGAACAATCTGCCCCAAGAATTACCGGCGATGAGAAAGTTCTTAAATGTTACTATTCGCAAGCATGGAGCGTAAATATAGTAATGATAGATGTCAACAGTTCCGGATCGACCCTTTGTTTTTTGAGCTGCAGGGTTAATATGGTTGATCTCTTCAAGGGACGACGACATTCAAATGACGCAACCAACTTTCCCCATCGGCGGTCACAACTTCCTGGGTCGAAGGGAGCGATCTTTCCCAGGCAAACGGATGATGACACGAATTACTGGTTGGCGGTTGAACCAGCCATGGTTCAGTAGTGGTTTATCATGGTTTATGATGGTTAATTGATGTTAATTGATGGTTGATAATGATCATTATCTGGTTGGGGTTGAACCACCCCATATGAAAAATATCAATCAACCACCCATTGGTTAACAATTACTAGGGAAGATGAATTACACCAGCATAGACCCCAGATAGCGGGCGCATTGCGCACAAGGATTTCCAGGGATGGTACAGATCCGGAGCCACGAGGTAGACAAAGCCGAGATAAAGGGAAACAAGCCAAGGCAAGCATGAAGGGACACAAAGGCCAACAGGTCAAATATGAAGGGAAACAAGCATGAACCCGCAGAGCAATGCTTTGGAAAAAGGGGAGACAAAGGGAAGACAAAGGGAGACAAAGGGGAGACAAAGGGGAGGCAAAGGAAAGACAAAGGGATACAAAAGGGAAACAAAGGGGAGACAAAGGGGAGACAAAGGCGAGACAAAGAGGAGACAAAGGGGAAACAAAGGCGAGACAAAGGCGAGACAAAGGAAGGCAAGCATGAGCAGCGGCAGAGCAGCGGCAAACAAAGCGCCGATCCAGAGCCACAACGGAGACAAAGGCCAGACAAAAGGAGACAAGCATGAGCAGGGGCAGAGCAGCGGCAAACAAAGCGCCAATCCAGAGCCACAAAGGAGACAAAGGGGAGACAAAGGGGAGACAAAGGGGAGACAAAGGGGAGACAAAGGGGAGACAAAGGAAGACAAAGGCGAGAAAGGCGAAACAAAGGGAGACAAGCATGAGCAGCGGCAGAGCCGCGGCAAACAAAGCGCCGATCCAGAGCCACAAAGGAGACAAAGGGGAGACAAAGGGGAGACAAAGGGGAGACAAAGGGGAGACAAAGGCGAGACAAAGGCGAAACAATGGGGAGGCAAAGGGGAGACAAGCATGAGCAGCAACAGAGCAGCGGCAAACAAAGCGCCGATCCAGAGCCAAAAGGGAGACAAAGGGGAGACAAAGGGGAGACAGAGGCGAGACAAAGGGAGATAAGCATAAGCAGCGGCAGAGCGGCGGCAAACAAAGCGCCGATCACGAGCCACAAGGGAGACAAAGGAAAGACAAAGGAGAGACAAAGAGGAGACAACGGAGACAAAGGCCAGACAAAAGGAGACAAGCATGAGCAGGGGCAGAGCAGCAGCAAACAAAGCGCCGATCCAGAGCCACAAGCGAGACAAAGAAGAGACAAAGGGGAGATAAAGGCAAAACGGCAAACAAAGCGCCGATCCAGAGCCGACAAAGGAGAGACAAAGGCGAGACAAAGGGAGACAATCATAAGCAGCGGCAGAGCAGCGGCAAGCAAAGCGCCGATCCAGAGCCACAAGGGAGACAAAGGCGAGACAAAGGGGAGGCAAGCATGAGCAGCGGCAGAGCAGCGGCAAAAAAAAGCGCCGATTCGAGTCCCGACCATAGAGAAGTAAGAACCCCTTATAGCTTGTCAGCTATCTGGGGAACAAAAAGTAAAATCACCATGCCATTGCTCCAAGTGGCTCAGTCCAAGAACACATCCAGCGTGTCTTATGCCGGTGCATGGGTCAATTTTCGCGTCATAAGCGCCCCTGCTATCCATCCCCATATGAGTCAATCAAGTTGACTCATTCAGCAACTTATGAAGTGCATTCAAGTATGCATTTTTACAAGCACGGCACATGCAATTCATAGATCTACAGATTCAGAGGGCGCAAAAAAAACAACACATACGTGTATATGCATATGTTGTGTGTGTGTGCGTCGGCGTGTCGTAGTTTATGGCGACATTAGTCAGCGATTCCGAGCTTTGAATCCAGCAGTGAAGAGGCGTCACACTGCGGATAGCCCATGACAGAGATGACACTTGCTGATTGGTGGTTCCAGGCGCTAGTCAAGCCAAACATCTGGGCCACAGTTTGCGGGGAATAAGTCCAATGTCTACAAATACAGTGGTATCGTCCGCTTATGTAGTTGGCGTAGTACCCGACTAAGATGAACATTCACTACCCATAGCCTATAGGGCACGTGTCCTTCCTCTATAGGTGAATCAGCTACAGTGGCATATTGCTGGTCATTCAGTACGAACGGTGTATTTCGACTTGATCAGTAAATATCATCAGGGGCTTATTGCCAGCAGTTCAGAGCTCAACAAATGAACCACTGTACAGCCCCCTTATTGGATACACCAATCGTGCGCACGTATACAGTAGCAGACTAGGACTACTCTGGTCCCTTGTCACTTGGGGAATTCGGGAACCAGGCGCCGATCGCAGCGCTGACAAACCACCCAGCATCACCATTACTTGGGTGCGCATCCCCACTTAGTGAAGGGTTGTCAACCAGTACACCACCATCTACCCTGCCTACAAGTTGTTGCACCGCCCCACCGGTAACTATCTGTGCATATTCCAGTTACTTCCCCGGCTGCTCGAGCAGCCAAGGTCCGAATATCTGCATCTCCTGTTGCAACCATCAACTGTGTTGCCAACGCGGGATGTAAGCTCTGCAACCAACAGCCTTCGGTAGGAAAGGTCGCTATTTGGATGGTTTTTTGGCTAGTTGATGTTACTTGGGTGGTTGAAACCACTGGTTGGTTAGTTTATGTTGGTTGGTTGGTTGGCTGGCTGGCTGGCTGGCTGGTTGGATGCTTGGTTGCTTGGTAGGTTGATCATTTGACAAATTTGATGACGTCCCTTTCAAGAAGCGCCGACGTCCAAACAATAAATTACGCAAAAGAAGCAAGCGCTGGGTTAGATGAAATTCTCAGAAACAAAGTT
>VSDK01029858.1:53448-110488 GCA_009767595.1 Symbiodinium kawagutii
TCCTTCTGACAAATGTTAAGGATGCCAAAGCTCAGCAAACAAAAAAATGCGCACAGCTCCTATTCCAAAATGGCATGCTATCCGCAGTATTCCGCAGCGCCGGCGAGCAAAGCAAACCAGGTCCCGGGTATGGCTCCAAAATGTGGCATGAAAGGAACCTCGGACGATCATACGCGTCCTTCGGACATGGGTCTGAGCCAAAACCTGCGCGTGGCCGTGACCGGAAGACTCGAACTGCTGGCATCATCAACCAGCGTGTAGAAATCGCCATGTTAAGCCACCAATTGGGTGCCACCTCACGCAGTCTTGGCCCTCGGCTGAACGATGGAAAACAGGACGAGGCGTGGCTGCCGTTTCGGATTCGCGGCATTGTGTCTGCTGTAGCTGTGCTACTGTTGGGTTTGCACCAAGTGATCGTGCGACAAGGTATGGAAAAGATATGGGGCCCAATAGTGCGGCGGCGGGGTACCATACAAATGCACATCTATGAGAATGTCCCACTGATTTTTTTTTTATGCATCATTTGTCCCAAGCCAGTGGTCATAGGTAATGCTCAAAGACCTCCCCAAACAGAATCTGACTTTTTTCTGGAATCGCTGTGTGGGTGTGTGGGTTTGTGGTGATTGTTCGCAAGGGTTCGCAGTGGCTACGCGCCATCCCAAGGTTTGGAAGAGTGACTGAATTGTCCCTTTGCCTACGCCCTACCTGCGCACGGGTACCAGCAAGTGTAACCCTAATGAACTCAGTGGATTCCTTGCTGGAAAGCCAATGGTCGGAACAGGAAAGCCTGCCCACCAACCGTGAGGTCAAGCAATGAGCCAATTTGTGTGCAGTATTCCCTGGGATTCCGGTGAACAGCTGGTTTTCATGGCTGACAACCATTGTCTAACCCCAGGTACTCCATGTGTTCCCATGTGTGTACGCTAAAATTTTCCAGAAACATCAATCCAGTGGCTGGATTTCACCATGCATAAAGATGCTTCCAACAGTGATCGAGAAGCGACAAGAATTGTAACAACACATCCTGACCTGCTGAAAGCTACAGGTACTGGGCTCGATGCAAGCCGGCCCAGTACCACACGTGCCGCTGCGCTGGCCAACGCAGTCCTGATCGACAGCCTGCACTCACTATACACCTGCGCTGCGTGCAAGTGCTGATGGTGTTGTGCAGCGGTTTGTCCTAGGTTCTTCTTTCGGGTGACTCGTCCACATGAAAAGATGGTCACCGTCCCATGTGTTGCTTTCAGGGTGCCTTCGCCCTGCTCAAATAGGTTCGCCCATTTTAAGATATGCACACACACATACGCGCGCACGCATATTCGTGCACATATGCTTGAATGAAACAAGTATATGTGCCTGTGCACGTGGGTTAATTTGCGCGTCTGCATTTGCAAACTAACTGGCAAAACGAATGTTCATGACTCATAGTAGTAATCAACCATAATCAACCATAATCAACCGTGGACTAATCATGTTCATAACTTGACACCTAGACACTAGTGGTTTAAAATAACAAACAACCAATTCGCAACAAGGACCACATAGGACTCAGCTCAGCGCAGCTCCCTCGAACCTTATGGTGTCATCAGAAAGTGAGTACCTGCCGGCGTAGCCACGTCTCAAAGGCGATGCACCGCATCGAGATCACTGGGGCACATACATCCATACGGTGCAGATATGTCCACACATCATAGTCACAAACTATAGATAATAACTTTCTATAACGGTCTATTACATATAATATATAGATTAATGGAATTATCGTTACAAACTTAGATAAATAAAATGTAAGGTATGTAAAAAATGTTGAAAAAAGTGTAACAAATAATGTAATTTTTTTCAGGACTTTTTTTTTACATTACTTCCTTATATGTGTAAAATTCATGTTGTCTGTATGCCCACCTACCCCTCTATCCATCTACCATCCTCTCACTGCTGCGTTGCAGTTCAGGAGCCTGACCTTGGACATCATGGGCGATCTGCACCATCAGTACGTACCCCGTTCTGACCATTCGTATTCCTTGATTCCAGCAAACACTCCGGCAAACTGACCTGATGGCGTGGAAAATCCAACATTGAACTGGTTGGTTTTCCTGTTGAAACTGGTGATGTTTAGCTTCCAGGTTCGTTTGCCAGAGGGTAGCTTCCCGTCCCCTGCGGCGAGCCTTCAACTGAAAGCCAATTGTTCCCACAATGGCCATGGTGAAATACAAGAACTTCTGCAACACGGCGAGGGTCACCTGCTAAGCCGCTGCTGATCCGACAAACTGAATGCTCTTGAGGGGGCATGGTGGTGGAAGATGAAAAACTACCACAACAGAGAAACAAGCAACAAGCCACAAGCCACAAGCAACAACAACAACATAATCATGATCATCAACAACAAGCCACATCTTCAACATCATCATCAACAACAACAGAAGAAACAACTGTCAGCACCACACCGACGCAGTTGATGATCTCTGCCGCCAATCAGTGGATCCAGAGTTGCTACCGAGCTGCGCGGGTGTCCCACATAAAGAAGCCTGGCCGCGGACGGAGACGGTGGAGACCCCGACATCGCTGAGCGCCGTGACTCGCTGCAGCTTGGGCATGGCATCGCGCAGCGAATCCAACCAGTCGTCATGCCAAGCACCGGGCCCCACCATTCAGTGGCCCGGGGGTGGTGGGTGAACCAATTCGCTGCCGTAGCAGTGGAAAGTTAAAGTTGTCAAGTTGAATGCCCAAAATTGCATGGATTTGTCGGATTGGGGGCTCTGTGGCTTGAGGGTTTGTCATAACTTGTCGCCATCCATGGCCACTCTCCCGAAGGCCCTGTCTGCACCTGACTCGCTCAACGAAAGGAAGAGGGCAAGATTAAGGTACTCCACTTCCTCAGCCATTCCCATTTCAAGGGCATGAAAAGGGCCCATGCCTCGCAAACCCCTGGCTGGGAGATCAACCATGATCAGCGAATCCCTCTGAAAAAAAGATCCGTAAGCATTTTAAGCATCAATATGGGTTTGGCCAGAAATGGCGTAGTTCCAAAACTGCCAGCTTTCCTACTGATAATGATCAGCCTATTGGTGGGTTCATTGGTACCACCATGGCCATTGACAAAAACCATGGCCGCTAGCCATCAGCTGACGCCGCTGGCTCAGCATCGGCATATGCACCCGGCCACCATGGCCATTGACAAAAACCATGGCCGCTAGCCATCAGCTGACGCCGCTGGCTCAGCATGGCCATCTGCACCGGGAGTGCACCTGGCCATGGCCAGCTATGACCGCCATCATCGAACCAGAAGATTCTTGACGCTCCCCAGATGATTCAAGAGCAAGAAAGTCATATAATTTACTATATAATTCATTCGTATGCCTCACCATATCAAGACAATGTCATTGCGTTAATGTCATTTGATTGAGAACTAGAGTAACTAATTTACTATACAATTCAATTTGATGGCTCTCTCTATATCAAGATAATGTCATTGCCTTAATATCATTTAATGGAGAACTAGAGCTGATCATACAAATCCATGCAAGTCCCACCATTCGTGCACAACTGCATTCAGGAAGAGCTTGGCAGTACCGTTTCCCGCACAGGAGCGCCCTGCCGTCACAGCTAAGGCACCAATTCCTCATCTCCATCCAACATACTCACCTTGGTCAGGGTCTCCAAGATGACAAGTTCATCCGCTCCAACCAAACTGCTTGGTGCTTGAACAACCCAGTCATGAAACATATGCGCAAGTCAACCAACCAGTCATGTGTTTTAAAGAAAAATGTGAAACCACCAACCAGCAAAGAAAGAAACAAACAAACAAACAACTGGTTGGACTAAGGCTTCAAACATTTGTTGGTCTTCCTGGTCGGCCTGGCCTGCAGAAACACAAGTCGATGTGGAACAACCCTCCTCACGTTTAAGTCAGGACTCAGTGTTGCGACGTCATCTGGTAAACAACCTCAGAATATTGCCTCATAAATCCAGCCCTTTCTTGAATAATTAAATCCTTCACGCACAATTTCTGATAGGGAGCAATCCCAATGACATCCGCTTGCTGTCCTTGCAGCTTTGCTCTCAGACTGGGGCGTATCCCTGCTCATTGCCGATGATTTTCTAATTAATTACCATTCCCAAGTTTGATTGCTCATTTCCTCGCAACAAATCTCGAGCCATACCCAAATGCATTTGTCATTGGACATCGTACTTCCAAACAAAACATGGTCCATGATTGCAATTATTGCCGAAGTACTTCAGCCCTGTCCACGTTCTGCATAACGTGTTGCAATGTCAGACTACATCTCCAAATTCCTCCTCTCTTCATATCTGCATCAGCTTTGTACATCAACAGGAAGCTATTATCCGATTGCTACCGATGGAGTTCTCCGGAAATTGCGTATCCCCAGAGAGGGTGCCATGGCTTGATGTGGCTTGCCTCCTTAAAAAATGGGAACTGCACGCCCAGGGGCCAGCGAAGGCAAACGAGTGCAATGGGCAGTGGCCGAGGCGGCAACGTACAAGGCTCCTCACACCAGCGGATGCCATGATGGTTGCAGTGCAGGACCTGCACTTATGAGGATGCGATCATGGAGCATGTGACCAACAGAAGTGCCTAATCAGGAGCGTTTTCTCAGGAAGCGAGGTCAGATGCATTTGCCGTTTCTTGCAATTTTCCTCACCACAACAAGCAGCAAAAAACAAGGCCGCGTTTTTTGGCGGCCCTTGGTTGGGCGCATCCTTTCTCCCAGTATCCCATATGAGGTTTATGTGTGTAGGATCACATCTGGGCCTCAGATTTCCTGTCCCCTTCACCGGTCGAGTCCTGGCAAGCTCAAGCCCACAACCAAGCTGGGGAAGGCATCCTGAGACCAGGGCGTGGCAACGCAAGTCTCGGTTTCAAGGATCCAACCGGTGCACCAGGCGCATCTGGAGCTGCCAGGGTGTCCCAAAGAATCACCAGCCATCGGTTAGCATCAACGTCGTTGGGAGCATTGCTAGCCAGCGATCAGCCACTGCTGAGAATCATTAGCTGATCCTTGCCAACGATGATTAACCATTAATCTACCATAAGCATCGCTAGTCATCATGAAGGATGCATATAGCCAGTCTTTTCCATAAACCAACAGTTGTTTAGACATAACCATTATCATTGATATGGCGCTTTCTCAAAATAGGGGACCTCAAAAATGAATGGTCTACTACTATAAATTGTTCATAGAAAGAATGACTCGGGGGGGTCCCCAATGTTGACAACCCATCTTGGCCATTGGTCGCAACAGCCCCATGACTTGACTACCGCCAAGGCACCAAAGCCATGCCCTGGTTGAAGTCATACAGCACCTGAGCTGCTTGTCACTTTGAGCGCTGGAAGTGGCAGAAATATGAACCAAGACAGCACCTGAATCAAGTCTCTCAAGACACTAGGTATTGAAAACCATTGACGTATACATATGTCTATTAATTAATATATACACACTTAAATATATATATATATATATCTGTCTCTCTCGAAAAGATCCGAAATAGCTCAAACATTCATATACCTTGATCCAAAGATATCTGCATTGGAAACAAATCATGTAAGCGAAGATGCTCGATGATGCTTTTGCGCACACGAACGCGTTATGTACATCTGTGGGAATCGGCCTTACTGTCGATGCTCGGGTCATGTCGTGGCCTTGCCGCTTCGCGAACAAAGCTGAACCAGCAGCTTGTCGTTGGCTCAGCTGAGACCCAGAATTCAAGAGTGCCGTATGGCGGTTTTTCAAAATGGGGGTACGCCAATATCATGAAATAGTAACTACGTGATTCCTATTTGGAGAAACCATCATGTGTTTGAGAAAGCTTGGCTTTTCATGTTCTTTCCCACTTCTAGGATTCTATGGTTGAAATTGTTGGAATGAGAATGACCAACCTCAACTGGCTGGTGGTTTCAAACCCTTTGAAAAATATTGGTCAACCAATCATTTCTGAATTGCTGATTACTACTGGGTTTTAAAAAACAATGTCAATGAAACCGCCAACCAGTCAAGTGTAGTGAACCCACAGGTGGTTTTACCAGGGATCATCGCAGCCCAGGCACACCGAAACATACGAAGACAGTGGTGAGGCCACAGGAAGCTGCTGTGAGTTGGTACATGCGACTGATTTGCCGCATGCAGCTGATGACCTGCCAGCAGGGGCCTTCATACGGCGAGGGATCTTTACTTCGCATGTGGATACTTTGGTGGCTTCCCCTGCCATGTGTAACTTTGATCTTCAGTGGGTATGCGGTAAACCCATCTCATCGTAAAAACATGAAAAATGAATATGTAAAAATCTAAGTTAGTGGCTGCAAGCCACCCAAATACCCTTTCGCAAACTAACCTGGCATTGAGAATCCATCATTTGTACCTGATTTACCCTGCTTTCCATATAAAGTCTGGTGAAATTCTGTTCCCAGGTCAGTTTACCAAAGGGTATTGGCTAAAAGCCACAAAGTACACGAGATTGAATACATAATTGTATGTGCAACTAGGCGATGTAGACGTATATAACACAATTGAAAGGTCGAAAAAAATGGAAAACATAGCAGACACGCGGCCATACACATATTGCATTAAATATTTCATGGCTTATAATTGGAAAATATGTTTAAGAAAAGAAAAAACATATATATATATATATACTGTATATGTATATACACATTCACGTGCGTCACAGCTATGCGCACAGTAAAGCAAGCGATGAGCAAGCATGATGTCATCATATGAATGATGATAAATCATGATGAATGATGATAAATCATGATGAATGATGATAAATCATGATCAATGATGATAAATCATGATCAATGATGACAACTGATGATAAGATGACCACGATGCTGCTGCTGTCAGCACGTTCTCTGCTGGCGTTACCCGCGTGACCCCTCTTCAGGGTCAGGCCTCTCGCCATTTGGCACGCGCTTCCCGGCAGCTCACGTTGCCTGAGGCCGTGTCACCAGAACCCCCAGGATTATCCCAAAAAGTTCTTCAATGAAAATCACCTGCCCATGTGGTATCCAAGATATGTCAATGGTATACTAGTAATCAATGGTATGTATTGGATGTTATTGGATCAATCTAATGACAATGTCAATGTAATATCTTGATATATCTTTACTTCGACATTGTCAGAATACCCAGAATTGGATGCACCTAGTTACCTAGTTGCTCTTCTGCGCCTGGTAACTTGCCAGTGGGACTTCCCAGCATTGTTGCCGTGAGTGCTGTACCCTCCTCGGAGCCAAGAGTATTCATTCATGAAGTTCCTCACAGGTGCTTGACAGTTCCCAGCTGAAGCTGCAATTCTTCCTAAGTGGTCATCCCCGCATGAAGATCCACAAAGCAGTATTTATTTTTGCCCTTGCCAAGGGCCTTCCAGGACAGTTCGGGCATACGCCACGATGGAAAGAGAGATGCCGCGCCACATGGACACTTGGAGATAGCAGGCCTCAGCAGGGGGGTCCGTCAGCACTTGCAGCTGTCCTGAACTGTTGATTCCGCTGTGCATCAGCACTGCCGCGACAACGACGACCACAACCCCCCGCGTGATCATCCCTGGGGTCTCTGAGAAAAGTCAAAATGTCGGAAGTAAAAGTTACACCCTGCATCATCTGCATCCGTTGGGGTTGCCCGAAAAACGCAAAGCCGCTGCCCACATGGGGACAAGCAACGCTCAAGATGCACCCCGAAGCCATGCCATACAGAGACAAAGTCCTGAGCTGCGGCACCTAAATGCTGCTCAAATATCTCTAGCCACCACTGTTGGTTGATGATCAGGGCTGAGCATTCGAATGGCTTTAACGGCTCTAGGATGGCGAATGAACAGGTCAACAAAGTCAACCAATATCAGTGGCCACGTTGGAAAACTTTCGGGACTTGGCGCTAGGAGAAGTACGTGGTGCTTGGCCGGTAGGTCAAATGATCTCCTTACCGAAGCTATGCCAAGCTCTGGGGCCCTAGAAGGCGCCAGGCACACTGATCCTCCATCTGGTAGACCTGCTGGAAACCACGGGGATTGGGCTCTGGTCCCATGCTACCATCAGTCAGTTGGGTTTCCAGCTGCAGCCGTTTCCACCTGAAGGCTGTTGATAAAGAGTCGTTTCAACCAAGCAACCAGCCAAGGAACCAAGTCAACCAACGTTGGCATTTCCAACTCTCGCTGTTGTTGGGTGTATAAATTACATCCCCTGACTCTTGCTTCTGAATGGGTTAGGACACACTAGAAACAATTATCCAACAAACGCGCATCCACAATCTCGCACAACGCTCATCAACATCCCCCATGACCAGCTGGAGCACCTGAATGGTTTGTGGTTCTCGTGGCTCATTGTTGCTCCTTATTCCTGTGGTGGTTGAACCACCCCGTCATGAAATCGATCAATCAACAAATCAACCAACCAACCATGTGTTAATGATGAGAAAATGTCCATCAAACCACCAACCAGCTATCATTCTTGATCGCCCAATGGCCAACCCCCCCTATGAACCATACTTAACCATCAAAAAACCTGGTTTTCCGTGGTTTTCCATGGTTTTCCCTGGTTTTCCTATCACAACACCAGTAGCCCCTGCGACCACCTGGGACCTGGCCCCAAGCCGCACCAGCCAAGCCGCACCGCGTCGAAGCTGTCAAAGTTGTCCCAGCGCAGCAGCAGCACCATGCGGCTGCCCAAGGTGCACAGCCAGAGGAGGAACACCAGGAACGAGTCGCGACCTCGGCTCTCAGCTCCCAGCAGCTCCCAGCAGCTCCCAGCTCCTCAGGTACCACCAGACACAGCTGGCAGTTGTTTTCTGATGGTTCTTAAGCACGAAAGTGAGGGAAAGATCAGAAGCTCAACTTTAAGGTTGGTTGTTGGTGATGACTCTACACCAGGGGTTCATGATGGTTCAACCAGGTTGATGGCTAGAAGAATATAGATGTGAAGAATGATGCTGATTATGGTCTGTGACGGGTCAATCGTTGCTTCTAATAGTTGATAATGAGTAAGCCAAGGATAAGAACCAACAATATCCAGCTGCGAAATGCTCTTGCTTGCATTGGTTCAATCCTGGATGGTGCTCGCATCTCATCGCATGTCATAGCCACCCCTGTCTGAAAACATGGACTGCAGAGCCACGCCTCACATGAGCAAACCGGAGCTAAACTGGCACTAGCTTGTCAGTCTTGTTGTGATCCATGGCTATTGGTCGGTGATGATCGCACCAACAATGCGATGGTGTTACGATTCGGATCCTTGGCTTGAACCCCCCAACAAGCACAAGTCCGGCTGCCCAGGCGGCTGCCCCGGCCCCTGCCTCTCTGTACCATCCAGACGTTCTCGAAGCCGCTGCTTTCAACTTCCATGGCCAGGAGTTCGTTCATCTGCAACTGCATCCTGGAGCTTCCGCAGCGAAACGAAGGAGGGAGCTGCCAAGCCGTGGTCCCAGGGGGTTCCTATCCTGGCATCTAAATCTGCAGAATCGGAACCATGTGGTGGTTTCTCAAGCCATGAGGGTGCCCAAAAAATGGTTGGTGTATTGGTACAAATGGTTAATCAACTGGATGAAAACTGGGGGGTCCCTATGACTTGGATTCACAGCCCGTAGCACCTGGCACTTTGGAAATAGCTGTAGAAGCCACCGCAGGACCAAACGGCCAACCTCCGTGCGCCGTCGGCATGAGCCAATCGGTAAGATAGCAATGGTTAATCGGGCTCATGACCAGTTTGATGGATGAATGGCTCAAAGGTGCTTGCAACTGGTTGGGAAATTGACTATGAAATCTAAGCGGTTTGAAATGTAAGCGGTCGCTACTGGGAAGTGTTTGTCGGTCAACTGCTGCTTTTGCTTTTGAAACAGGCCAGTACTCCAAAAGATCCTCTGATGCTGGCAAATGTGCGCATCTAGCGGTTGCGTATCACTCTTCTTGTCGTTGAATTTGTTGCTATTGTTATTAGATATAGCGTATACGTTTGTGGTTTATACTGGTACGCTGTCTAGAATGGTATATGCTTATAGTACCTTTTAGCACGATCAATGATAAACACAAATGTGTCAACTAAATCCAGTATTGGTAAAAACTATTGTTATTGCAGGCGCGTATGTTATTGGCACAGGTTGTTCAGTCTTCAAATCGTTCAAATAATCTACAGGATCATGAGTGTTTAGACCTGGATATTTTTTGGAGGTGAAGCAAATGGAGTGGCAGCGGATTGCCATTGTGCTGGAGCGATGGGGATGTCGCAGAACTAGTGGCAAGGCCATCTCAATGGATGGTTTTGGACGCGGCCAGTCCTCGCATGCTAATTTGGAAAACGCTTCGGCAACTCAGCAGCGTGAGTTGACGTAAATCGTATAGTTGTATCATTAGTTGATCCTATTCCAATTCGCTATTTGACCAGTACTAATCAGCAAGTAGCCAATAGATGCTAATAGCAAAAGCATTACTAAAATAATTTCAGACAGTTGGACATCTCCACGCTGTGAAGAATGGCGCAGGGTCCATTCATGGCAGCCCAGCAGGTAAGGTCCGGCTAAGCAGTGTTCGGTTGTCCATCCTTCGTGCCATGGCGTTGTTCCCTCGGAATAACCCGTCGCTGAAGCCAATCAAATCGAGGAATGCGTGAATAAGTAAGCACGCACGCATGTACATATGTACTTGTAGAAATATGTAACATCATGAATCTCTGTATGTGTCTGAAATACCACTAGCAAGAAGAACAATAGTGATCGCAGCAGCAATGACGGACAATGGCAGAGCAAATATCAACAATAATGAACGCGCAAAGGAATTCCAAAGACACTAACAATACATACACAAAGTGGGCGCTCCCTGTAGCAAAGCTGATTGATAAATTGATAAAAATTTGACAAGCTAGCCATAGCATGTCACACCTAGCTATATGTGCCGAATCTAGTAGTTATCCACTTAACTAGCCATGCTTATATCGACTTATCTAGTGATAAGCCAGAGTTCTCTACCACTTACCCTAGTATGAATCACAAAACATGCTAGTCATATCCAACTATATCCATTTGTATCCCATTCTTCTATTCAAAATTATCTACCGCCATAACGGCCATAACTAGGTTTCATCTTACAAATCAACATGATCAAATCTTGAAAGTACTTCTGCCCACAAGGTGGGCCCCACCACAAGGTGGGCCCACCGCAAGGTGCGTTCCAACCCCCCGAAGTCGTGAGCGCCGCCGCCCTCCCTGGCGACCAAGCGACCATGCTCCCAGGGCCACGCCCAGGTCTGTGGCGGTCGAATGGATTGAGCAAAGCTCTCCCTGACGCGGTCGTGCTGGCCGTTGAGGGTGGGTTGATGGTGGCTTAGGAATGTTTGAGCATATGGTTAGTGATGGTTGATGATGGTTTAGATATGGTTTATGATGGTTCATGATGGTTTATATATGGTTTATGATGGTTCATGATGGTTTATATATGGTTCGTGATGGTCAAGACCTGGCTCAGAGGATTTTAATGATGAAAAGTCGATAACAACCAACAGTTATAGAGGATATACATGGATATACCATATATGTATGGCTTCAGAGTGGTTTAGTATATGGTGACGATGGTTAGCAACACCTATAATAAGCATGTGAACCTTAAAACCTGAACCACTATGGTTGGAACAGGTCTATCATGATGGTTTAGGTACGATTGGGACGAGCATCTACATGGTGAATGATGCTTAGCAATAAATATGATAAGCATATCAACCTGGTTATTGATGGCTTGAGGTATTGCCGAGCATCATAGAAGAGGTCTGTAAAGGTGATCAATGATGCCTAGCAATACCTCGCGATGATCTGGTTCACGACCGTTCATGAAGTCCATGGTGGTGATTGAAGATTGCCAATTATGATGCATAATAATGGTTTCCCATGAGCGGAGCCCCGGAGTTCAAACGTTTGTGGTATGGCTATGGGTATGACCACCAATACCTGCATCGCAAATAATGCATTCACTTCCTTTGTACTTCCTAGATTTCACACAACGGGACCACACCAGAAATCCGACTCCACAAAATGCAAGCTATTTCAGAATCCTGGGCCAGCATCCTGAGCGGAAAAAACTGAAGCGTGATTCTTCAGTCCTTGCTCGAAACGACGAATAGTTCAGTCCATTCCCATGGAAAACTGGTGAATTGAAATGAATTGAATGCCTTGAGAAAATCCGAACTTTAGTGTGGCTGCTTTTTGGGGTCCGTATCTCATGAATCACAATGCTCCCAGCTAACATGGTAAACTAATAGCCCCTTATCCCTTATATAATAGCCTTCAACCCAACAATCCCCTGCCAAAGATCAACCAACAGCAGAAATGCACTGACCCGCCTGAAGAAGGTTGCCGTTGCAGAAGAACTTTGCCGGACCAGCTAAGATTAGGTAAATCAAAAGGAGGCTCAGCAGCAAACCTGGGCTAGATTTGGGCCCTGTTGACTTTCTTCGATCCATCATCAGCGAACTAACTCCCCTTCCCTCCCAAGAAAAACGCTGGCCTAAGAGGACTGAACAAGCAGACCCATCAGATAGAACTTTCAAGCTGTTTTTCGTCAATCAAGGCTGAATCGATTGACACAAACGCATGAAAAGCACAAACCGCACTAATACATAGTCTAATAGTCGCACCAATACATCCGGAATTTGAACATACATATCCACAAACACCATGACTCAACCATGTATACCATCACATATGCATACGTATGTGTTCTCTGTGGCATTCTGGTGGGAATGAACATATACGGTTGCTGGTTCAAGCAATTCACCAGCCGCTGTCATGCTCATACTGCTCCAGGCTGTGTGGAAACATATGCGTGCACCTGCTTTCAACTACATAGACACGTGCATATGCGTGCATAAAGGTTAAAAAACATGCATATATGTCTATACACATCTGCGCGTGCATGCAATCTGTATCAATTGATTTTTCTATTCATCTTTTCCTCTACGTATATGCACATCTGTACACATGTGCCCGTCTTTTTGAACCTAACTTTCTATCTAGATGGCAGTGGGTCAAAACCCTGTACCCCTGGTTCCCCATCATTAACCATTGTTTTCCCTATTATTGGTGGTGGTTATCCCCCATTTTGGGTTGGTTTATATTGACCCATAGCCAGATGAATAAACTTGAAAAACCAACAGTCCACAGACTACCTGTAGCTTTCTCCCTGTGAGCCTTCAGCTGGCTGTCGGCTGGTTTCGATTAGCAACCCCTCCATTCACCATCTTACAGCGCTATGCTTAGAAAACAACATATTGACAGCATGGATCATTCTCAACTACCAGTGACCATTAATTAACCGTAACTTGAAATCTGACCCCACCTTGCTGCACGTCGCGTCCCAGGTGCTGTTGTACACTTTGGACGTCAACGCTGCCGTGGGCTCGTGCTCCTCCATGGTCATCGTCAGTGCGGCTGAGGAGCTTCCGTCGTCAGATGCCTGGGTGATCTAGCGATCTGTGGTGCCTGGGGTGGAGGGTGTCGGGGGTCCCACGTGGTCCCACCATCCAAGGATACCCAGGAGAATCACCAGGAAGATATCCATCACTCGGCTCAGTACTTCACCAGGAGGCATCATGATTTGATGAAAATTGGCGAATGAAGCTCCAGCTCCGAACCCGGATGGCCATGGATGGCCAGCCTTTTGTGAGAGATGTTTTCCGGTAGTGTTGACTGTTCCTGGTCACTGAACCATCATGAAGCAACAGTTCTGACTGAACATCTTCCTCTACGGCGCTCTACAGGTATCCCGGGTATCCATGGTTGTTTGCTGTTGACCATCGCTCCCATCCATGTGGCCGTGAGCTTTTTCTAGTCTCATTTTGATCCACTGCCTTGGTGGCTATGACCAACATCTACCGTGCACATGCACATCAATAGATATTTGCATGTGTGGACGTCTTTGCATGAATTGTGGTTCATGAGCAAATCTATATCCTGAGGTGGAGTTCTTGCATACAAGATTGACCTTAATGGACCCCATAGGCAACTATCAAGTCGGATCTCATTGGCATGCTATTCCACCAGGAAAAAGATCAGCTAAACTGCTGAAGAATGCTGGGAGAAATACTTGCCAAATCTTGCCAGGGCATCCGTGTGAGCCATGATATACATTCTGGCTAGTTTATTGGTCCAATAAACTGACAAGGAAAAGATTGCAGTATCACTGGGAGAAACAAAGTCAGCAATTGAAATTAGGATATAGTCAACTTATGGCAACTCCCAAAAAGTTGCTGACGGCAGCAAATTCTGTGGTTTGAACCTTTGGTTTTTCCAAGACCTGGGTTGCAGCAGCCGCCTGCCCACAGTCAGGATTAACTCATGGGGACCCAACAATTGCATGCCCCCGTGGGAACAGCATGGAACAGCCATACGCTTGCATAGAATGATTTGACCGCGATAAAGATCACGACATGTCAACACGAATCTCAGTTCTTCCGCGCATCTTTCTCACATGTAGGACAAGCACATGTGTCCAAGAGAATCACGAGCTTGCAACTGCCAAGCGTAGGAGAGGCATGAACATGGCAGAGCACTTGCCCCACTGCACAGATGCGGCATCATATGGCTATACCCTGTAACCCTGGCTGCTCACATAACAAAAATGACCGGAATCGGTACCTTCATCGGGGAGGTCATCATCATCATCATCATCATCATCATCATCATCATCCTCGTCATCATCATCATCATCATCATCATCATCATCATCATCCTCGTCATCATCATAATCATCCATAATCCGTCATCCGTCATCCGTCATCCATCATCCATCATCCATCATGCATCCATTTTGGGATGCTTGGTTCTGAATGATTCTGTTCCATAGCCACCATGCCTTTAAATCCAAGATCATCCAAGCCATGGGAGCTGCAACCCAGCGACTTTGCTACATTGGAGCAATGGCAGCCTCAGTGGTCTCGCAGCTGGGCTGATGTTTCACCAGCCAAATTGGCCATAAAAAGTTGGGCTCCATCTCCCATCGCTATTTTCGTTGAACTCCCTCCCTTAACAATCGTTGAAAGGCTTGTGATCATACCTGGGACTGGAGATACCCGCTGCTTCATCAGGGTCCAGGCACATTTTGGCGTAGCAAAGCTCTGGCTTGCAATGGCCCGTGATATTTCCCACTTGTTTCATCCCATACCAAAAAAATGCGAACAAAAAGCCCTGCTGATGGGAATCTTCCCCGCCCTTTTGGGTGTGACTTCACTGCTATCTCAGGCAGGTGGCAGTCCAGTGATCCGCAGCCCAAAATCGCAGACGCAAAGCCTGGGATGTGGGTTTCGCATGCCCTGCGGGTGAGATTTCACCAGAAAACCCGGCATTAAAAGATGCGAGCCCAGTTCCGGAGCGGTCCATCACGGTGAAATCGCCGTTTCCCGTTGGGTGATTCCGTGGAACATCCTGTTGGTAGGGCCCAGCTGTTAGTTTCAAGGAGGGCAACCCATGAATCGTCAGCCTTGACAGAAGATTTGTAAGCTGGGAGGTACAAAAAAGCTGGCAGATGAGCTAGTCGCCTGCCAATGAATGGAACAAACGGAGGGATGACCTTGGCATCCTGTGGGAGTTCGGAATGTCACTTGGGCTGCCTTGACTGCTCCCTTGTCTGCAAGGCATGGACACGCTCGGATCATCTACTTACGATTGCTTCCTTCACAACCCTCGGCCAGCTACACGATGTGGAGACAGGCCACCAAATTGAGTCAGCCCCAGGCGGATGAGGGTAGATTTCATGTGAAACATGGTTGATTGGCACGTTTCACGACAAAGATGTGCCGCGTCAGACGCAGACGCATCCACGTTGACACGCCTGCACCTACATGTACCCCCCAAAGGAGGTTTCCCAGCTCGCAGGTAAGGGCGCCCAATGAGTGGCTTGGCACCAAGAAACCAAATGCGCAAGGGCAACCACGGAGTCACAGATGGAGGCAACTCCTGTCAGCGCCCCGGATTGCGATTTTCGAAAGCAACCATCCCCAACAGCATCATTGGATCATCGGGCCTCGCCTAGCCCCACATCAAAAAAAACAACCTTTGTGTAGAAGCTAACTCGAAACACGTTTAAATGTTCAAAGCCTTTTGATTTTAGCGGGGACCAATGACCAAGTATACAATCGTGAATTGTATTTGGAATATCTTGAAATCTTTGTCCAGAGATCATGTCATTTATTGGCAATACTGTTAGCTCCAGCAGCAACGAGGCATGAACCACTACCCATCTCTCTGGTAACCAGCGGACCGCACCTGGACAGTTGCCTCATCCTCGAGCGACTCAGGGTCTTCTGGGCTGTCCTCGGGGAAGTCGTTTCGACCAAGAAAACCACTTGACACAGAAAGAACGGCGAACTTGGGCCGCAGCTCATCCCAAATGATCACGGGGGTGGCCCCCGGGGCTGTACCAGGGAGGGCTCCTTTTCGGGGCTGACCACACAATGAGGCCCAACACATGCAGTGGTAACGTCAAGCTTCAGGCCCCAGGCGAGGGCTGGGCGGTTTCATGATGGCCGTCTCGCGATGTTTGAACCTGGAAGCACGTGCCACGCGTGTGAAGCCAGGGGCTCGTGGATATGATAATGCTGACCACCAGGGTAACTACCAGGCTACCATGAGAAAGTTGCAATCCAATGGTAACCCTAGGGTAGTTGCAAACCACTTGTGTCAATCCCGGATTGGTCAAGCCTGGGTTATCAAAGGCTTTTGGGGGATACCCCCTGTTAATCAACCAGGGGTTCCTTGATCCAGGGTTGGCATTTGCCAGATATTGGCTAACCATTGGCTCAGCATTTACACAATTAGTTGGCAATATGGTCAATATTCATCAAAAACTCTGTTAAGCATTTTTTTTTTTCCATCGCCATCCCGGAGGTTCAGCTGGGCTGAGGGCGAGCAGGTGGCTCACTCAAGCAGAACCACACGCGCAGCAGCCCAACAAATGGGGCGCCAAAAACGCGAAGCAATCATTAACTTTGCAAATCTGTACTGGCAAATCGAGTGAGAAGAGACAATTGCATGTTCGAATAACAAAGCGTGCAGCGCGAATTGAATGGTGACCTTCGCAGCATCACTTCTGATGCACTAAGTCAAAGCAAGAAACTGGTCAGTCCAATCTAGACAATCTGGCGAGAAGATGTTGGGCTCGCATGGTTCGACGTTCTTCCTTCTGTTTGGCCCTGTGAAGCCGCTCAGGGTTGCCACTAGCCAAAGCAGGCTGCGCCAGTTCATGGCAGGGACTTGTATGACAAGGTTGGTCGTCAATCTCTTGGGTTGACTGGGTCAGGTGATTATCCGTCACTGCGTTCGAGCTGCTAGTTTGTGAGCAAGCTGCCTGGCTCAAAATCAAAGTCTCCACAGCCTCAATCCTTGCTGTCCGCCGGTCCTGCGACACTTGCAGTTGATCGACTATCGCCTGTAAGGGAGCCACGCTGTCTGCAACGGCCTTCGCGACAATTTCACCCGATGCAACCTTGAGTTCAGACTCTGTGATCACCGCTTCGTGGGTCTGGGTTGCCTTTTCATGCCTAGTGAAAGGAATATGAGTAGCCAAACGCACTGCTGGAACCCCATGGCTCAGCGAAGAAATCTGGTCGTCTGCCTTCCCCAAAGCCAGTGCTTCGTACAAACATACTTGGATGGGTTTTGTATAAGCTGATGGTTCTTCTCCTGGTGCTCTTAAGGACTGAAGGGCTTTGCATAGGTACTCTGAAGCAATCGGATTCTCGCTTCCCTTCACACGTCGAATGCAATAGGCAATGCAAGAGCAAAGTTTGCGTTTTTCCATGGCAAAACGGAGTGTCGAATTATAAATTATGGGCGCAAATCTGCAGGTCTCGTAGCCAAAGCTTGAGCCATTTACATTGGTTCATGTATTTTTTGCTGGGGCTTCCGAGCTTGCCCTCCAATTGGGAAACTACTTAGATGTGGTCGAAAGCATGAATCTGCGTGTCCAAAGCTTGGCTCATGGTTTACCAACGGAAAAGTTTAAAAAATGTTGGACTAAGAATGGTTATCCGCGAGTTAAGCGGTTAATGACTTTGACTTATGATGCTTAATAACTGTGAGTCACCGACTAATAACGGTCGATCACGTAGGTTCAGAATATGATTGGAAAATGAACGATATACAATAGCGTAATATACACGTGGTACGGCTGATCAAGCGATTGGCAAATGTTGACTGGCTCCTAGTATATCATCGTTGGGAACAAGGATAAACCAAGGAATAATTAGCACCACGGAATCCCTGTTGGGAAACAACCACGTCGGTGATGATTACTGGCTGGCAATCGTGTCCAACTGCTTCTGGTTTTTGTTTTGCGCAAAGAGATCACCAGTTGAAGAAGTCCACAGATGCACTGCCCTCCAGCAACATTCAGCGTGAGACATGGCAACCACCATCAGCCACCCGAATAGCTGGATCATCTAGACATGAAACGCATTTTGGGCAGCGAAAATCCCTGAGATTGACCCAAAATGGGCGTCTCTTGTTCTTTTTCTTTCCCTGCAGAAAATGACACAGCTGAGCTCCACACAAATGACTGAGGGATGCCTCGCCACCTAAGCCGCAGCTTGGCAACACAGGGGAAACACTGTTGAAAACTGCTTTTTTTCTCGAAAGTCCTGAGCGAAAATTTATGCTGGTTGGTGGCTTCAACCTCGATGAAAGATGAGAGTCAACCAACCAAGCAACCAACCAACCAACCAAGCAAGCAACCAATCAACCAACCAGCCAAGCAACCAGTTGTTCATACCAGGAACAAGTCTAAGGCCACCAGTGGATTGTTTGGTGGCACCCTGCTGCTGTCCCACTGCCAAGGTGCTGCTGTTCAACGCCAAGGGCGCAGCATCTAAGGCGCGGGGGATGGTCTTCAAGCGCTTCGACAAAGGTGTGGACGACGCTGCGCCACTGGGCGTGGTGGAAGAGGTGGGGCCACCGACCTCGGTGGCAACGCGCACCAGGGATCTGCGGAGGGATGACTGGGCGCATCAACTTTGGGGTATCAACACCCCAAGGTGCTTGTAACTTGATCACCGCCACTACCTGAGCAGCCAAAATCAAATCATCTCCTAATCGCACTGTGGCGCTGGGAACCTTCAAAGTTGAAGGGTGGAATGATGCGAAACACACAGTTTGGGGGGTACATTTTTGAATTTGGATGCCTGCCAAAGACCAGTAGAAAGGGAATGACGCTCAGCTGAGGTCTGCCCATGGAAGGTTCACCCACAGTATATTACCTCCCTGCGTAGGTATTTTGGTTAGCTCGGATACCCGCTTGTGGATAAAAATTCGGCTCAGATTTATGGATTGAGCCTCTATCACTACTACCAGGATTGCCACGTCAGTGGCACCCAGATTTATTTTTTGAAAAATGCAGAAATCCCTCGATTTCTTCGAATAACGACAAGAAATCCCCTAGACATCCACTAGAAATCCCTCAGAAATCCCCTACACATCCCCTGTATTCTGTTTTTTTGCCGGGGTGTGCAGAACATCCCCTGTTTGGTGGCCAAATAAACGGTTCTGAAACGCTGCACCATGGAATTGCGCTGCTTTGCCAACGCTGCTGCTGCACCTGATTGGCTGAGGGATGGTCCTCTTCGGTGGCGCTGGGAAGTACTGGGCAAATGCCTTGGCGCATCATGGGAGCTCCTTGCCATGCTTTCATCTAGTGATCTTCTAGGGCGCCAAAAAACACGATTACCCTCTGGTAAACTAACATGGCAATGGAAAATCCACTGGAAATTCATGATTTCCCAGGGTTTCACTATAAAACATGGTGATTTTCCATTGCTATGTTAGTTTACCAAAGTGTACATCTCCAGTAATAAGCTACCGAAGTGGTAACCATAGGGCAGTAAACATGGGGATAGCAACAGCAATGAACATGGTTAGATCCCAGCAAAAGTGGTAACCAAATGGATTATGGCAAGATACCACCAGCTCGTGAACGCATCGCGTGACCATCCCACTTCGGTACTGCCAACCATGGATTAATAAACCCCTGGTTGATAAATAGGGGGGTATTCCCCAAAAGCCTTAGTTTTCAAATGACACCCCCCCATTGATAAACCTATGCTTGAATCATCCTGGATTAACATAAGTGGGTTGTATCTACCCTAGGGTTATCCTTGGCAACTTTCACATGGTAGCAAACATGGTAGTTGCCATTGTAGCTATCCTGGGTACAACCTATTTATCCTGTAACTATCCTTTCCAGGGGTTCTACATGGTTTTACCACTGACGAATAGCTTGTAACCATATATAATATATTTACCAGCTAGATCATCCAAGTGGTCACCCGAACTCCGGTCCCGGCACCCAAGTCACTGCTGGCGCGCAGTGCGCCGCGCCCTTCAAGTGCGCGCAGGGATGCGCATGGTTGAGCACCAGCTGTCTCTCACAAATGAATTCTTTGAAAAAGAGATGCTCAATTAGTTCAAGCATGAAAGTCAGAATGATTCCAGGTGTGCCCAATTAGCAGGTGTATCTTTCATCAAGGCATTTTATTGGCATCACCATCAAACTTTGGCTTTTGCGGTATCTCGCTTGCCCCTAACAACATAGAACGACCAACTACCAGGCCACAATTCAGCCAGCATTGACCACTTCCAAGCCACTAGCAAAGGGATCAGCAGGATCTTCCCGCAGAATAAACCCGACCATTCTGGAACCAGCTGGATGCCATGTGGCTGGGCGGTGTGAAGTCCAGTCGAGGCGGTGGCAGTGGTGCCGTGTGCCTGTTAGGACCAAAAGGCTGCAGGGATAGTGGCTGGGGTTGTGGGGGGGGGGCTGAGGATGGTAGTGGTTGAGGATGGTACGGGTTCAGGGTGGTAATATATGGTATGGGTTGAGAAAGGTTAACAATCAGTGTAAAACTTGGCAATTGCTAATTAGTAATAATGGCTCTGTTTGCTGCTGCATGGTGAGTGTGGTTGACTCACAATGGCCAATGCTATCGCTGATGATTGGTGCCCCGATGGATCAAATATCCGGCCTCACTCACACAAGGGAACAGCTAGATGTAGGTGCCAGGTGCCTTTGAATGCCTCAAATGATGATGCCAGGGTCCGGGGCATTTGAAAAAAGACTTGAAATCAGAAATCAACTGCAGTGGTTGGGCTTGTGAATAACCATTATTTGTTAGTATACAAGTCTTATCATTATCTTTTGCTTGGTTGGCTCTATCATCGTCAAAAAACTCCAATGACGGGTGGAAGGACTGTTCCCATCAGTTTAGGGGATGCTTTATATCCCAAAATATGTAAAAACAGACATACATATCATCATTGATATTTACATACCAAAAAGAAACATATACAATATATTTGTGTGTAAATATACATAGATAGATAGATAGATAGATAGATAGATAGATAGATAGATCGATCGATAGATAGAAAGATAGATAGATATTTTTTTACATATACATACATATGAATGATTAGGTATGTAATATGTATGTATCAGGTGCTTTCTGGCATCCCCCAAGTTCTTGATCTTCCAGGGCACCGGTTGCCGCCAGGTGACACGGTGACTTCCGGAGGTAAATCCCCAAAGTCTACGGCGTCGACCATGCTTTGGCTCTTCACCCTCCTAAACGCATGGCCCCCAGGGGGACCCATGGGCACCCTGGCCGGACCCCACGCCGTAGCTATGGGTCGCTCCTAGGAATGGTCTGCAAACTGCTTGGTTGACTGCTGGGTTGACTGCTGGGTTGAGGATGCGGATTGACTTCCCATTGAAGGCATGGCTCAGCGGGCCTATGATGGTCATACCCCTAGCGTTGGCTAGCTGAAGTGACATGACAAGGATCGCTACTTCAAAGGCATCCATTGACACCATCCAAGAGAAGCTGACATTGTTCTACCCTCCCAAAACTTGTGGACAATTTGCCCGATGAACCGCCGTAGATTTCACGGTGGCAATCCGAAAACACCACGGTACCAAAAACAGTGGCCCTGGCAGTGCAGCAACAGCGCAGTCAAGTCGCACTTTGGATTTCGATCCTGTCGATCCTGGCGGTAGCAGAAACATCGCCACTTGTGACGTAAGCTGGTGAAACAATGGCAGTAACGCATCACCCCAGAGCCCCATGAGCATAGCATGAACAACTTACCTGAGGACAGGTGGATGGGGTCCGCGTAGCTTTTTACAAACCCCACCATTTCGATGGAATCATTTCGGATCATTTTGGGCAGTCCAAAATGTGTGAGTTGAAGCCTCCAAAGTGAAAGGAAAATGGAAACAAACAGAAGTACCCATCGAATTTTGTTGATTCTCTCCCCGGTTCGAAGGTGTTCGAAACATCCCGCGGTGCAACCAACCAGCCCAGCAACCACGACTGAACGGGCCAACTGCCGTGACCCATCGACCCATGCAGTTTTTTCGCCTGGTTCATCTAGCTCTTTGCTTGCCCTTTGGTCCTGTGAGGCCAAGTTGGACCCACGATCTGAGAGCTGCGACAAGGCCAGCTCACGTCTTCGGATCGGGACATGGGCACGTGCCATCTCCCGTTTCAACGGCGAATCATTTCAGACTCCCGCTCTCCACAACACCTGAAAGTCTCTGCTACAAAAAAACCTGAAAAAATGGTGGCCAACAAAGATCCTCCCAAAGGTTGGCCACCATTTTCTTTGATGACCAATGATGACCAAGGCCATGGACCGCCGGATTTTTCGTTCCAAAGATCCTCCCTCCCCTGGCAGCCGTCGTCCTTACTGCTGCCACTGAAACCTTTGATCATCCTGGGGCTGTCTGGGTTTCTGTTCTTCGGCGACCTCGGCTCCTGCAGAACATCCCACCGGGCGAGGGCCGTGACTGGCGGATTGTTTAGCCGTGACTAGTGGCCAACAATGGCTGACCAGGGTTCAGGGTGATTACTGATGCTTGGTTGTGGCGAAGGAGTGCCAATGATACCAATGGTGTATCAATGGAACATGGTGATTTCAGACGGCATCAGTAATAACAATGATACATGGCAGGGCGCTCTTGGACAGGGGCAGCTGGGAGCAGCCTTTGCATTGTGCCACTGGAAGACCAAATACCGGGAATTATGGAAATTCAAATGTTTGGCCACCCAAAATCTGCGGATTTTGTGTTTTTTTGTGCATGGATGCCATGGGACGTCAACATGAGGAGGTACGCAGTTACCCATCCATTGCCCAGGCGAACCTGATAGCGCACCACTATCGGACATAGTTTTCTGTCAAAAACCGCGCTGTTCTTGACAAAGCCAATTCTGCCAACAATCCTTCCGCCCCATGATAACCACCTTCGTGCAGCCAACTTTTAAGAAACAGCTCTAACTGTCGTGGACTTCCTCTCCCGCTGTCTGTATAAACACATGTGTTCACCGATCATGAAGTGTGGTAAGCCCGCTACCACTCTCGAAGTCTTTGGTAACGCAATCATGAAGCTTTTGCATTTCAACAGATATGTTCACAAATAAATATATAGATATAAAAATAAACATATATACATATATACGTATATGTAAATGTATATGCATACGTATACGAATGTATGTGTGTGAACGCGTGTTTGAAAGTGCCAATATATTTAGCGCCTCTGTAAAGGCAAATGCATTGCACATGCGCATGCATGAACTTATGCATGTGTGCACGTGTTGTTCATATCTATCTATCCATCCATCGATCCATCCATCGATCCATCCATCCATCCTTCCATCCATCCATCCTTCCTTCCATCCATCCATCCATCTATCCATCCTTCCATCCATCTATCCATCCATCCATC
Source organism: Symbiodinium kawagutii (assembly GCA_009767595.1). Classification (NCBI taxonomy): domain Eukaryota; class Dinophyceae; order Suessiales; family Symbiodiniaceae; genus Symbiodinium; species Symbiodinium kawagutii. The sequence goes on from VSDK01029858.1 coordinate 77,209, forward strand.
CATCTATCCATCCTTCCATCCATCTATCCATCCATCCATCCATCCGTCCGTCCGTCCATCCATCCATCCATCCATCTATCCATCCTTCCATCCATCTATCCATCCATCCATCCGTCCGTCCATCCATCCATCCATCCATCCATCCATCCATCCATCCATCTACATATGCTATTATTCACTGGTTGATTGAGCCACCCCTATTCAAAAAAATATGCTTGTCAACCAACATTTTCTTTATAATTACAAATGGGAAAATCCAAATTGTCAATCAAACATCATCAAACCACCAACCAGCTATTGTGTGTCGCTTCTTCCCCATAGTTGAACCACTATGACCATAGTTAACCAGAGAAAAAAAAAAAAAACGGTGGGCTTCCCTCTAAAACCACTTGCTAGCCACTATTCATTCAGCCACTATTTGCATATCCTGTCATTCATCATTCTTAAGGATCAGATCCTCCACCCTTCCACAGCGCCAGCAGAACAACTGCACAGTCCTGTCCCAAACCTTGCCACCGAGCAAGGATGGCCACAAACAACAAGAGCCCGTTGGTTACAAGCATGCATTTGGTTCTTTCTTAAAGTAGGGTCACCCCCAGATCATCCTTTATTGACCATTTATAGTCATAACCTGCTATTCTTTCTACCTACCTACCTACCTATCTATCTACCTACCTGCCCACCTAGCGATCGATCGATCGATCTTTCTATCTATCTATCCATCGAATTATCTATCTGTCTACCTATCTATCTATCCATCTATCTATCCATCCATCTATCTACCACTTCCTGCTGTCTATCTATCCATCTATCAATCTATCCATCTATCTGCCTATCCATCTATCTTTGTATACATTTGTAAAAATAAGAAAAATATATCCACCACTCTATCTCTAGCTATATCTGCCTATACCGTCATATGTATATTTATATATGCATACCTACATTTATCCATATCTATCTGCATTTCGAATGTTTTTGTCTATCTATCCATCTGTCTGTCTAGCCATCTGCCTGTGCATCTGCGTGTGCTATCTATATCATCTCTATTGATGTATACTGTCTACATCTATATCTACACCTATATCTATACCTTTATCCACCTCTATAGCTACATCTATATCTGTACCTTTGTCTATCTCTGTCTATATCGATAAATATCTAAATCTAGATCTATATATATATATGTGTGTGTGTTTCTATTCTTTCTATATCCATGTATGTCTATCTATTTGTCTATCTGTCTGTCTATATCCATGTGCATCTACTTGTATCTATGCGTATATGCATATCTACCTACATTTGCACATGCATCTGTAACCATATGTGCATACACCCGGGTCTGTATCCGGGCTGGAGTCTATTTGGGTGGAAAACTGTGGAATACCCAACTCATCAACTCGACAGCCCGCTGGGTTTGTCCAACGGATATCAACAGCTGGATGGTGATTGTAGGCACCACCATGGCCATGAACAACCCCAACGAACTGCGGAAAACCACCAGCAACTCTGCTGTGATGCGGCATCACCCCTGGCACTTCCTCCTGCCTATGACTCCAATGGACTGACTTCGATGCCATAAGGGTCCTGTGCTGCGTGACTCTCAGCGGTTCCACGTTGAAAAATGCTGCTCCCATCACACATTGGTTGGGAAAACCTATCGGAACCCCTGGCTCTAACCACTGCATTGGTCAGCCGTTCCCAAATTGATTTTCCCAAGTGAAGCATGGCCGTCAAACGGCAGGAGAACGCTTCGCAACAAGATTGAGCCATGAGTAAAGTAGCCAATTTCCAGGAAGTTGGTCAAGAAAACGATTCAGACTTTGTTGGGGACACCCAGCTGCTAGCTGCTCGCTATCATATGAACCGTCCATTGATGTGCTGTTTGACCCTGTTGTCTTTGGTCTTGTGACCTTCCGGGCGGGCCACATCATCTCACTATCCAAGGTTCTATCATGTTCTATGGCCATTTTCGTGAGCCATCCCCAGACCATCTCCCCCTGTCTGCGTCTCTCTTGGTCTTGTCCAAGAACGGTGGGCACAGTGGGCACTGATCCACGTTGATCAATTCCACACTTGAACGACATCTCAACTTCGGATTATCCCCTACATTTGGCCAGTATTGACCACTATCAATGACTTGAACCATAAACAATGTATCAACCAAAGTAGCTTGCTGCATGCCCATCATCACAAGCATTATTATCAAGCACTACTTTTAGCAACTCCTGTAGCAAGTCATCAACCAGCCTTAACCAGTGCAGTGGCAACCACGATTTGACATATATGATTAAGATGATAATGAATCACCATTAATCAGCATTTGCCATCATCAACCACAATCAAGCATCATTCATCATTATAAGCCATTCATCAACCATCTTTAACCATCATTATCTGACCATCATGAACCATCATTACTAAACATTGCTTACAAACAAATATTAGCCATTGAAAGCATTGACCATTACAAGTAATCCCCTCTGCCGATCTCAGAATGGAAAATCCACCCATGAACTTGATGGCTTCCCAGGGTTTCTCTATAAGATTTGGTGATGTCACGAGTTTCCTATAGTTTTCCTATGGTTTTCCCAGGGTTTCTCGGTTAGATCACCAGAGTGTAGCTCAGTTCGCACCATGTCGCACTATGGCTCCTGCTTGGTCGGCCCGTCGTTTCGCAGCCCTGAGTTCGAAAAGTGGTGGCAACCCAAGCGTGGAGGCATCCCACGCTTGGGCGCCACCAGGGGTTCCAAAACGGTGTGAGTTAAGCTTCCCCACCGATGCTTAGATCTGCCACAACTCCCTAGTTACATGCACTAAGCACCAGGTAATTAGATTGGAAGACTTAACAAATTGTGTCATGAGTCATGAGAGTGATATCCTTTCTCATGACATAGTTGTGTTAGTCCCTCGTTATTTTCACTAAGCATTCCGCAGCTATTGACCAGCGTTTCAAAATTTGGGGGCCTCGTGTTCAAGCTCCATCATCCATCTGCTGGTCGTCGAACATGTTGACAGGAACCACCTTGAACATTGCATATGTCCAACTTCAAGTGCTGGATGTTGTGCTGCTGTCAACTCAGAGTGTGAACCCAAAAAGTGCCATTCTCCACCAAAACGCTCATTTTGCGGCTGGTCGAAAGCATCACCATCTCAAATGGCCCTTCGAACAATAACTATGGTCAATTCTAAGTAAGATTAATTATTCTAAGTGTGATCGATTTGATAATAACTATGGTAAATAACCCTGCCGGCTGACGAACAGCGTCCCCACTACCCCGTGGACCTGAAGGGTCCGGAGTTTGACAATAGGCACGAAGGAGGAGCGAAGGAAAAAGAAACAACTATGGTATCAAAATCCTTCTATAAGTGTGATCAATTTAGCAATAACTATGGCAATTGACACCTATAATAATACATAAATTATGCGTCAATCTCTATTGATAACTGTGGTCAACTATGATGCCATCATCTGTAGTTCTACCTTGTCAGGATATTCCGGCACCGCCAAAAAGATCGTTAACCTGACCACTGCTACTCTATATATATATATATATGCGTGTTTCGTAGTTCAGCCAGTTGATTATCCCGTCCTACTATCTGATACTGCGTATGATGGTGAACAATATGGCTGATCATCCACGTTGGCTAATCATAGTCTTCATCACCACCATCAATCCTTGATAGTTGAAGACCGACGTCGCAGCTGGCTGATTTCCCAATTGACGTTTGAACATGCACACAATCATCAGCAAAATATCCACGTATGCAAACGTACGTATGCATGCACATGTATAGACATAAAATATGTATCTACATGTGTGTATAAATACGGTATGTCCGTGTATTTATGCGTATGTGCATCCAAATATTTCAAAAAAAAATCGAGGGAAGCTGGTTGAGGCGCAGTTCGAGGCACTTCATGACTCGAATGCCCAGCTTTTGATCGATTTTGTCGAAGTCATTCGCGAAACCGCCAAGGGTCTTGGAATTTCCTGAGCCACCGGGTCGGCTTCTCTGATCCCCCAGCCCTATTGCAGAGGCAATTTGTTGACTGCAGAGTTGAAGATGCGAAACACCCAAAAAAAACAACGCACTCCGGACAGCCTAAGATTCCGCCCGGAACAGCAAAGATACAGGTACATGCAAATACACACACGTGCAACGATTCACAGAAACTGAAAATAGCACGATTGTACCATTCATGTGTGTGTTTTGGACAAACAATACCAAGTGGAAATTTCATATAACAATAATGATATATATATATATAATTATATGCATACGATGTTTTTTTCGGTGTATACGGCACTGCCAAAACAACGGTGCCACAGCATTGCGACTCTGAAACCACTGAGATCGAGCAATGGACGTGATCAATGCACTGGCGACGGTTGCCACAGGAACCCTGTATGGATACTGTAAACTCGTACCACAAAACTCCTCTACTGCAGAGGAACTTGTACTCCCATGACCATGCCACCAGTTGGTGAAGCTGGCCATTCCGATTTTGGAATTCTTAGAGTTCAGTCTCCGTATGTCTTCATTGCCTCTCTCTGTGCACGTGTACACTAACTACATGTATACACTATATGCGTGCTTTTGCAATGTAAATGCGCCAATGCCTGTTCATCTGCATGCGCACGCAGAGATGGGCGCATGGGTCATGCATATACATGTACATGATGCATGTCCCACATGTAAGTGCACATATGATACAATATGTGTCTGTATTCTTGCATGCCTGCGCCATGACTTATCGAAGCCTCCTGGGACAGCAGGGTGGCTGCCCGTCAAAAACGTCGAATCACCGCTGGAGAATGATTATTAGCATCTACTGCATGGGTCCTAACGATGGCTCCTGGCACTTCCTGGTCATACCTCCTACAACTGTCACTATCACAACTCTGCCAAGTTGTGCGACTTCAACTTTGGATGCTTGGTTTTGTTCACAAAAAATGAACACACCTAAAGTGGATCTGACCGGTGAGGGTATGCAATGAGAAGATACGTGCAGGATTGTCTTTGCAAGCAATCAACCATTTCTGCTAGAAAGGATGTGGGCGTTGATGGAAACCTATGGAGACCTATCAAAACCAGGCACTCTCGAGCAGAACATGCGAACTCCATCTTCCTTCCATATGTTAATGTTTGACCTTCAGAGCCACCAGCTTTTGGGGCGCGACTTCACCCTCTTCCTTGCAGCTGGGCTACTAGGTGACTCATGCTGCTTGTCGATTTTGCAGCTTTCCATTTTGCCAAGCACGGACATCTGCCAGGGCGCGGACATGCGCCAGGATGATATCTGAAGATGTTGTTTTTCGGAGGCGACATCTTCCGAACAGGAGGCAGGAGAAAAACTTGGCCTTCCAAAGTTCCAAATGAACGGAAACCAGCTGGTTTCTACCAATGTTGTTTGGTTTTGGTGACCTATTGTAGAGGTACTGTAGACGTGATGTTGCCCTCACCAACATCACTGACCCCCACTGAAGTTGAGGAGTTTGAAATCCTAGTGATGAATCTCTGGGTGACCAATTGCGCCTGGCAAAGCCCCTGTGACCGCAGGCTCAGGGTACCACTTCAGGCACCCCCGCAGTGTCGACCATTCCGAGTGGTTGGCTGTGCACCCTGCTTATGATCCAGGAAAGTGCATGATTGAGCTACAGGTTAACCATCAAGAAACTGAATCTTATGGTGTACATATGTCTCAACCGCTTTTGCATTTACATAATGCAAATAGAAATATACATATATATATATGTATATATTTATATATACATAAATATGTCTACAAATATATGTGTATATATATATATACGCTTGATATTCATTTCTGATTTAACCCCAATATACCCAATGATACCAATGACACCAATGATACCCTTGGAGGCGGTAGACACATGGCCACAGACCCAACGCGTTGTTGCTTGCTGGTCATCGAGCTGTTGAGATGTGAACCTAAGTCAATCCATGTTCGGCTCTAGCAATCGTAGTTCGTCAATGGTTAGTCAAGGGTAGCAAGGGTTTGTAGCTAGTTAGTGGTTAATGCTGGTTTATTTCTCATCAATGGGATACCCCTATGACTTGAGAAACCACCATATGGCTTCCCAATCAATCAAAAAGAAATAGTTTTGATCATATATCCTTGGTTTGTGCAGTATCTCAACCAACCACCAAGAATTGCTCATGATTTCTTCCCAATAAACCAAGGGATGCATCCCAATCACTATGTGTTTTTCATGGTTTCCCTGGTTTGAATGGTTGGTGGTTGAACCACCCCAATGAAAAATATGAGTCAACCAACCATTTGATAATAATTACTAGGGAAAATAGACAAAGTCCAGCAAACCACCAACAATTGTAGTTGTTTGACCATTATTATTGGCCACTATCCCTTATTGACCACTATAATCCCCTAGGAAAAAATGCTTAAAACCACACGCCAATGAGGGTCATATCCCAATTCGCCCACATGGTAAGTCGTCGACCCTGGACCGCACCTTGCGTCGGACGCCCGGCTTGTCCGGCACCAAAGCGCTCAGCTTCTCGTCCATGGCTTTCAGCCTGGTCGTCGATGGATCAAGCATGACGATATGTTAGTTTCTCAAAATATGGGACCCCCAAATCATCCCACTTTAACCATTCATAAAAATAAACCAAGCATTTTTTGGGTCCTCTATTTTGAGAAACCCCCTTATGGGCTTACGGCTTACACCCTCTAAAGACCTTTACATAACATATCAATGTACCCCCTGTATGTTAATGACTACTTAGAGCGGTAATCCTAATGACACAGGGAATGCAACGTATGATTAATTTGCTGGTTTTGGGTTGGTGATGGGGGCGAATAAGCACTAAGTATGGGGGATACACTTACGATTCCTATGTATATGTGCGTATGTGTTTCCATATATACAAATATGTTCTTGATATATTAGATATATCCAGAAAGAGGTTGGTGAACCTCAACAAAGACTAGATTGGTTAGCTACTGTATGGGCGGCTCACTAGAGTAGCAGGGTATTGGCAATATTAACCCGCAGCCATATCCCTACTATCAATGTCAATCCTACTGGTTGAAGATAGTGACGGATAGTAATCAATAATTCTTTAATGACCACAATAGTAAGAATCGATAATGTCAATAATATTAGCAGATCACATTCATTCATACTAGTAATGCTAACTATATAAGCATAATGATAATGATGATGAATATTGGCTGATGATCAATGATGGTACTCCTTTCTGGCAATAATCACATGGATAATGATGGATAATCAGAACAAATAACAAATAGTGTTGTTCTTGATGGTAGTAATTTCTTTTATCATTTGCAATATCATCAAGGTATGGCTTTGTCCAATAATCTCAATCGCAAGTTATTAGAATGGATATTGGCGTTGAACGCTCATGACAATGAATGACTGGATGTGCGGCATAGCACCCCATCGCTGGAGGAGCGAGTTGCTGGATGATCGGCTTGGATTGAAACTGGTTCAAGCAGGATATTACTTGCTGGCAATGGAATGGCGATAGATATTCCATGGGTCATGACATTAACATCCATCCTACCAATTAGTCTATGGTCCATTCAATGGAATGGCAATGGATGGTCATGGATACCAATGCTCAGGAATACTTGATTCGGTTGATTCGGTGATTGACATTGACAATGCTAGTGCTTGATGCTGGCTTATGGTGACCGATAGCTGGTACCCATGATAAATATCAATCCTGATTACACTTCAGCAAATTAAGCTGGAAGTCAAAAATCACCAGTTTCAATGGGACAAGCACTTATAAATGGTGGCTCTTCCAGGTCACTCACCCAGAGGGAAATATTGGTGAAACTGATTAAATCATCACAAGGAATCTTTTGGCTCATGGGGGCTGATCACTCGCGTTTGAGGACACATGGGATATGCAGAGCCGAGCCATCAGACTTCCTTGGGATCACAGCTGGTTGATGAGATTGCTAGCCATGGTGAAGAATGATTCATAACAATCAGTGAAGGTTTTGTATGGGTTATTTGGTTTCTTAAGAAATAACGGACCCCCAAAATGGTTGGCTTATTGTAACAAATGATTGATATCAAGGATGATTTGGGGGGTCCCCATTTGAGAAACCACCATCTCTCATAGATCTCTGGCTGTTGAAGGATGTTAGGATCAATTTCCATGGGTGATCATCACAAGCATATGCAAAGCCAGAAATATTCCCATAACCATCACCCAAACAAGAGAACCTCCCATCTACATGGGTGTTTCTCAAAATAGGGGGACTCCCAAATCATCTAGTTTCATTGGAACCCCAACTACACCGCTTCAAAGATGGCTGCTTCAGCAAGGGCTGGTATTACTGGAGGCCTCAAGTAAACTACAAGAACCTAGAGAAACACCTGGGAAACCTAAACAACCCTAATTATTCCTAGGAAAAGCTAGGAAACTCCCTGGTACCAAGTTCAGATCAAGATGATCACCAGTGCTATCCCAACATGCCATCCTGCCCAACAGCTGCAAGCCCCAACTCTGTTTTCACCCCTCTGTGGATGGATCTGTGCAGCTCTGTGCAATGCCAGCTTGCCATGTTTCTACCTTAGTGCAAGTGAGATGGCACTGAAATTGCCATAGGAAGCCAGCCCAACCATACAAACATCCCAACCCACCAGCCAACCAACCAGGGAACATACTGCCAGCTAGCCAACCAGGGCCTAACACATGCAATTGTACATTAGATGCATGAGCTGGTGGTTGCTCACAATTTAACTGAAATTGCTAACAATGATGATGGCATTCCAACTAAGTATGAATGAATCATACTGACTCTGAATAATAATTTGGGGCACCACTATTTCAAGATACAACCAACCAGCTAAGCCTCTAGAAATAATGTGCATGGCAAAGTGGAACCACATCTGTGAAGTGGTATCCAAAAATATTTGTTGGCATGTTTTCAACCAAATGGGCCATAGACCAGGAATGCTGAAGATGGTTGATGAAAATGATGCCAACATAAATGGGCTAGTCCTCTCACAGCATTGCCATGGCTTGGACCATGGCATGGGGGCCTAAGTAAAAGGGACCCAAAACCCACCACTAAAATCCAGGATTACAAATTACATTCTTACCTAGAAGATGAAGACAGAACTCACTGAATCATGATGATGGGTGCCAAACCAAAGCCATTAGGTTTCCTGCCCACTAACTAGAGGCAGCATCTCCAAGGTGCAAATGTTCCATGCACAGGAAGTGTCCTGTATAGAAGGCCAGGGAGCACACACCCACAAACACACCCATGAGTGCCCACTGAGCCACTGATGCCACACAAATTGCCAACAAAAAAGTGTAAAGGTGCTGGTGTTGGTCCTAGTGGTTGGCAAGAACAAATTTCAAAACTGTCACCTGGCTCACATCAAAGGGAGGTAGGGGTGGGTTCCAAAAAGGCAAGGCCTGGGCAAGCAATCATCAAGCCTGGCAGGGCACATAGCATACATGCACAATCATGTCATACATAGCATAATGTATATCCAAATATGTGTGCAGTAACAGCTGAAACCCATCTAGGTAACATAGTGTAGGTGTGGGGGTGCCATGCACTTGTTTGGATATAATGTGCTGGCCTTGTGGCAATGCAAGGAGCAGAAGCAGCAGCAGCTGCCACAGCAAACCTCTTGGAATGCAAGCAGCAGCAGCAGCAGTGGCTTGTGCATGCACTGAATGCAAAGAAGCAGCAGTAGCCTCCACAGCAAACCTCTTGGAATGCAAGCAACAGCAGCAGCAGTGGTTTGTGCATGCACTGGCTGCAAAGAGCAACCCTGCAGAGCTGCCATGGGTGGTGGGGAAAGAAGAAGCAAAGCTACCATACTTCCTTGCTATTTTTTTGGCCAAGCACCTTTGGACAACACATCCTGGACCACAGCAAGCTGATGGCTCATAACTTTTTCCTGATCTCAGCAATGCTTCAGGTTGCTTCTGCAAAAGGATTGTGCCAACAAGTTGCCAAAGGCTTTGCCTTGGAAACTAAGTTTTGGAGGCTTTAGCAGCTTTTCTAGCTGGTAGGGCTTGGATGTGGGCCTCCAACTGTTCAAGCAAATGGTCAGGGATGTTGCCAGGTGTTTGTTCAACTTGGCCTTCTCTCAATGGATGCTTATCCTTCACCATATACCATTTTCTCCAGTTGAATTCATGCACAGATCTAAGTGCATCTTGCCAGCTCAACCTGTTGGCAAAAGAACAAGTCATGGTTTGCTGCTTCATCCTGCCCACATACAAATCTGAGTGAGCTTTCATGGTGGATGTGAACCTGTGGTCTGTGGCAGACAAGCCTATGTAACAGGTGGGAGGTGCCAATTGTGACAGGATCTCATCTGGAGACTTGTGCTTAGGCTCCCTTGCCCTTTTCACAGCAGGCTCTGCAGCATCCTTCTCTGTCTTCTCTGCTTTCTTTTTGGGAATGGCTTCATAGTTGACCCTCAAAGGGGTTTTGTCCTCTGTCAGGGGCAGGCCTTTGCTGCTACTGGCACCAGAAGCCTCAGGGGCTTGACTTTCAGGATCCTGGGCTGCTCCAACAGGAGCATCCAGGGGTGGGCCCTTGCTGCTGCTACTGGCACCAGAAGCCTCAGGGGCCTGGCTTGCATCAGGGGGAGCATCATGTGCCACATAATCAGCCTCAACCTGTTGGGGCTCACCTGCCTGCTCCTCTTGCTTTTTCATTTTGGTGGCAAACTTCTGCATGAAGCAAATGCCCTTTTTCTTGCCCCCCTTCTTCCCTCCAACTTTGCCTTTGCTCTTCCCTTGTCCTTTTCCTCTTCCTTTTCCTTTTCCTTTCTTCTGCCTCCCTTGAACTGGCTTGTCCATTTCACCCAGCTTTCTTTTCATCCTTTGCACCTTCTTTTTCTTTTTGTATTCTTTCAGATCTTGCTGGTTGAACTCATCCTGTCCCAACTCAGAGATGATCTCACTGAGCTCTGAAGTGATGTCATCTTCTTTGGCCTGTGCCTCCTTATTTGCTTTCAAGTTGTCCTTGGCATGCTGATGGGCAAGTTCAGGAAGTATGGTCTCAATCAGTTTGGTTTCCAAAGCTGCCTTGCCAATGTTGATTGGTGCATGAACACCAAACACAGCCAACAGCTTGGACATTTGCTGGGCAGTCAAAGGCACACCTGCTGCCACCAAAGCTACATCCAATGGCTGAGGCTGGCCAACAGGTTTCCATCCAACTGGTCCTCTGGCAGTGTCCACAAGGCATCCTTCCACAGGTACATGCAACCATTCCTCCAAATTCACAATGTGGTTCCATTGCAAGCATTTCCTGTCTGGCTGCAGCAGAAAGAATCTGTCCTCACCCTGCACCTCGATGGTGACCATCCAACCCAAAAAGCCATACTCTGCACTGGCAACCACTTTCCATAGGCTGGCTGTTGGGGTATGGGCCACAAATTGCCCAGGCTGTGCCAAGACTGAAGCCCAGGCAGCATTGACATTGGCACCAAGGCCAGCAATATCTGAGAAGGCCTTGAAAATCCACTCAGTAGCAGCCACAGATTGAAAAATGCTGGCAGGATTGGGGCTTGGCCAAAAGCTGGCTTTCTGGGTCTTTGGGAGCATCATGTCTTGAACTTCCTTGGGAAGGTGGTGTCCCCTGGACACCAAAGCATGTGCCACACCCTCCTTCTGCTTCCCTTTGTCCACAAAAGTGGCCTGCATCAGCTTTTGTGCCTGTGAGAACCTGATGGTGGGTGTCTGCCTTTCTTCCAAAGCCTTTGACCTGATGGTGTTTGCCATAATGGTGACATTCCCAAAGGTTTGTGACCTGGAACTTCTCAGAAGATCTTTGCCAAATTGGTGAGCATTCTCAACCATTTTTGAATCTCCCAGATTTTTGGCCACCACCTTCTGCAGAGAAGGTCCCTTTGCATTTGGGGTCCCCACCAGACCCAAGTACTGATCTTGGTCATATGCCACAAGCAGAGCCCTAGCAAATGGGTTCAACCTCCAATGCATCAAGTTCAAGGCATCCACCTTGCCACCAGCTGCCATGACAGACTCTGCTTCCAAGAGTGCCTTGTAATCCTTGATGGCTGACTTGTGTGCTGTCAAGGCAATGGCAGGGTGCTGGGCCAAAGAATGGTGGTACTTGTTGGGTGGCAAAGTGCTGAATGAGACCAAGCTCATAGCCCTTGTCTCCAGCAATTTGTCAAAGAAGTCCAGGTGCCATTTCAGGGTGTCCTTGTGCAAAGAATATTCATCAAAGAGGTGTGTCAAAGTCTCAGGATCCCACAAGCTGGCCCTGACCATCTCTTCCAATTCTTCAGCCCATCCCTTGTTGGCAGCTGCATCAATGTTCCAGGCCAAATTGTGCTCAGCTGATTTGATGTCTCTGGCCCTGGCACTGTGATGCTTCCAAGCAGCCTTCCCAACAGACAATAGGATGTTCTTGACTGCTAGGGTGTGGGGGGTCACCATCCTGGCCTGCAACTTCCAAGTCCCCACTCTTTTCTTCAATGCCCTCAATTCCTTCTGAGCATCAGCTTCAGCAGGCAAATCAATGTCCTTGTCATTGTCACCTGTTTCCACTTCACCCATCTGCTCAAGGATCATTTTGGAGGCAAAGAATTCCCCCTCCCAGTACACAGCTGTCTCGAACCAGCTGAACCACCTCATCAGCTTCACCAAAGGGCCTTTGGTGTTGAAGTTCTGAAGGGTGGACAGGGTGCTGAACAAGGCTTCCTTTCCCTGCACATCATGGGGCTCAGGCATTCTTCTCTCCAAACAGATGAGGCCCTGGTATTGGTCAAAACAAGAGCTTGTGTAGGAATGAGTTGCCAAGAACTCCTCCAAGGTACTCCGTTTTTTATGGAACCAGGATCCTGAGCCAAATGGCCCATAATTCACATTGAAGAGCAATGTGAGCTGCAGCACCACATTCCAAATGCCACCCAGGGACCTCTTGCCAGCCAACTTAATATCATTCCAGCACCTGTGGAAAACATCCCATTGGGAAGTCAATAGCAGGGCTTGCTTGGAGTACATCAAGTAGTTTAGGGCTGGAACATTCACAGGCCCTTGATCTGAGATGCTCACCAAGACTGGGAGCTTGGCCAAATCAATGTGATCTGGGACCATGGGTGCTGCTACAGTTGTCTTGGTGTTGTAGAGCAAAGGCCTCCCCATTGGATCTTTCACCACAAGCTCATCTGCAGTGACAGGTCTGAGGACCAAGCCTTCTGGAACTACATAATCCATCAAAGACATGCCAATGCTGCAAAGGGCATGGCTGAGGCCCTTCAGCTCATTGTATCCTGCAAGCCTTGTCAGCTTTCTTTGCTTTGCCAATGGCAGAAGTGACTCATGCAGGTCTGAAAGCAGCAGCTTTGTTATCTGTTGGTTCAGAAGGTAAGCTGAGAGGTTCAAGTCTGGGGAATACACAGTGGAGACCAAAGTTTCCTTTCCTCCATAGGTACTTGGATCCCAGCAAATGCTGAATTGATGCTGGTTCTTGAAGCATTTTCTCAGAATCTGAGCATACAGAAACACTTCCAAATAAGCTTCATATCGCAGCATTCTCAAATGCTTGGGAGTCAACTCATCATGAGTTTTAGCAATTCTTGCTCTGTGTATCTTCTCATTCTTCAGCTTTGCAAGGAGAAGCATTCTGTTGACTGGGTCCAATGCTCTTCTCAAGACTCCAGCCCTGGACCTGCTCATGGGCAAAGCTTCCATAGCCAAAGTGCACAAATGTTTTGCATAGTCAGCCAGCCATGCCCCAGCATGAAGAAACATCTGTGCACCCACAACTTTCCCAAATGTGTTCAGCATGTTGTTGCCAAACATTTTCAAGGCAGGGTGTGCTGACACGTAGCAAATGAAGAAGAAGATGTCCTGGATAGTGGCACTCTCAGGGCTGCTGCAAATACAGTACCCCAGCCAAGTATTTCTCTGCAATTTCTTCCACAAATTCAAAGCAGGCTGGAAAGCCTCCAGCACACTTGACCAATTGTGTGTGACCCCTTGGTCAGAGAATTGCAGGAACACCTGATGCAACTGACCATTGTTGGTAGGAGCACTGCACATCCAAGTAACAGCCCCACTAGCAGCTGCATATGCAAGCCCCAATTGAATCAAGGCCTTTCCTAGGTTCATGGCCAACTTTTTGGACTGGACACTCAAAGCCCTGTTCCTTATTGACCACACCAAAAGCACCAACAGCCCTCTGCTGTTCAAGGTGTGCTCCTTCCACATGTGTTTTTTCTGCCTCTCTTGTTGTTCATCCCTTTGCCTATAATGCAGTTCTGCATCAGGCACTTCAAATCTGCTGAATTCTGTAAGGATGGAATCCCTGTTTGATGACAACATTTTGGTGGAATGGACTCCAATTTTGCAGTACTCATGGGCCCTGGCCCAAAGCCATTCAGGCTCCCCACCACCTTCCTCATCCCAGTAAGCTCTTTGGTTGAGCCCATCTTTGATGGTGCCAACTTTGTAGGGGAGCTTAAAATCATCCTTATCAATGCCCAGCCATTGGAGTGTTTCCTGGTCATCATCATCATCCTCACCAGCAAGGACCATCCCTGGGTCATGCAAGAAATCATCAGCTTCCTCCTCATAAGGGACCACAGCCATGCCTTCAAAGTTCAATGGCTTCAAGCCCCTGGCAAAAGTATCTTGGTTTGTTTGAGGTGGAAACAGCTAAGCATTTTGCTTGGTCATTCCACCCACCACCCATGATGCAGCTAACTAGCTGGCTCCTGATACCAACCATGAACCATGGTGCTCCAAACTACCAGGTGCTCCAGCTACCAACCATAAGGTGCTCCAAACTACCAGGGTCAAGTGCAGGGGGTGGCCAAAGGGGTGGGTCAGCAATATATAATTGACATGGAGCAGAATCTACATAACATGGATACATATCAGTATCTTAATAAATGTCATCATATGCTGTTACAACATAACACAAAACACTCATATGCTGCATTGCATCCCCTGGATGGTCTGCAGTTTGCCATCCTGGTGCTCACTCACACCCACTGAGCCAAGCTGGGTGCCTCTTGACTTCCACATGGTGACCCACATCCATGCAGGCACACTTGCAGCCTAGGAGCCCATATGCATCACCATAGTGCGTTGAAGCATTTAAGAATACCTCAAATGCAATGAGCTGTGGAAGCCTCCCAGGATGGAACTACCATGTCAACATCTGCCCAGGAGTTGGTTTACATTCTTGGCATGGTCACATGGTCCCATTGCATTTGGAACCTGCATACAACTTCTACAACTATGGTGAGCCACAAAATCAACATGGCTATATGCAAGCTTAACTAATTGCTTACCCACCCATACTTTCAGATTCACTTTGCCCTTGCTCACCCTCACACCATCATACCAAGAAACAGCAATGCCACATCTTTTGTGCAAGCTCCCAGGATTCAGTCCTGAGGCATCCAGGTGAATGCTCTCACACCTGGTGGCTGGGGCAACCTTTACACCTCTCTCCTGACCCAACCACAGCCATGACAAGGCTCAGGGCACAAAACTTCCCACTGCAAAGTGGGCCTCTAGGATACCTTGGCCAACCAGCAGGATGTCAGGCCTTCAACTAACCCAGGGGTGGGAGTGGTGGCTACTCTGACTGGAGGTTGGGAGTGCTGGGTTTCATTGGTGATTGGCCTGCAACCAGCCCCCACCCAAGACAAGTTGCGATGAAATGGGCAAAACTGTGTGTCTGCTGCCACATCCCATCTGGAAGACAAGTGCATTGTTTGCCTGGCTCATTGCACACCTGCTTGCAGAACCTAGGCAGCAAAGGGGCAGGGTGGCAAAGCAATGAGGCCATTAAGGGTGAAATTAGATCACTACAGGCTGGTTAATCCACTAGCCCTGGTTGGCTGGCTGGCTGATAAAAGGCAAGGGATACACATTCAACAGTTGGACCAACCAAAGGCTACCAAAGGTCAGGTCACCTAGGCTGCAGCCCAAACACTTTTGGCACCTCATGCATTTCATGCACCTGTGGCACCCCATTGCAAAGGTGACTCCATGGTTTGCATCAATGGAGTGGACAGGCTTGTGGAGGCAGCCACCAGGCATAAAAGCTGTCACTGGCAGACAGTAGCAAATAGTCCTGAGTTCATGGCAGGGAGAAAACTGTTTGGGCACCAGTGGGGCAGTGTGGTGGATGATGTATCATGTGTCACCTTGGCAGGAGGTTCAAGATATGTTGCAAACTGGCTGAAGCCAAGCCAATGATCTATGGGTCTTGAAGTTTCTCCTGTGCTCACCTGGAAGGATAATGGCATTCCCAAAGCCACCCCACATGCATGCAAGGAGCTGCTTGGTGGTGTCCAGGCCTGCAACTTCAGCAGCAGCCTTTGCATCAGCTCTGTCTTGCAAGAGCAGCATCTTGGCCAAGGTCCACTCCTTAGGCTGGCAAACCAGGAACCAGGCCTTGACCAATGACCCTTCAGCACCACATCACCTGAACCCCAGCACACACTCAATAGGATGCCCCATGGCTGGAGCAAGCAATAGGCTCTGGTTCCAATCAAGTCTCAACATGGGGCTTCTCCAAGGGCTCATTGGGGCCCCACTGAGTCACCCCCTTGAATCTCTTCAGCCTCACAAGGTCCATCATCCTCTGGAAAACAAAGGCCTTGCTTCTATCTGAGGCCAGGTTCTTCACCTGAGAGGCAATGGTTGTTTCAAGGGCTACACTGTCTGGCACCCTCACAACAGTACTAATCAGGTTGGCACTTGTGGGCCACTCATTGTGCAGCCAAGTTGAACATCAATCACCTACAGCATAATAGCAGCCTAGCTACTTTGCTGGCAAGGTGAACAAACCCCATCTTCTCAGTGGACATCTTCTGAACACTGCCCTCTTCAATGCAGGTCATCCCACCCACCCTCATCCTCAGCTTCAACTCTGAGACCCAGAGCTCATTGTTCTCCTTGTTGCCAGCAATGGCAACCATCTCTCCTCACCTGGATGGGATGTGGGTGGCCCACAAGCAATTTTTGTTGGTGGGTGGTGGATTGTTTGATGGCATGGACCATCCTTACAGCCCAACAACCCCCATGTAGGTTCATGGCAACAACATATCTACTTAGCCTAGTGTCCAACAGGATCATCTGAGTCAGGCTCATCAGCATCCATGGGCTCATCCTCCAAGTGTTCAAACTGCTTCTGCCAGTCATAGTTGGCCAAAGCCAACTGCTGCCTCTGCACAAACCCCATGGTGGCTGCAATTGGACCTGCATCTGCAGGAGGGCCATTGGCATCAGCTGGCTGAGCAGCCTGCTGCTGAGGCCAATTGCCCCACCCCTGCCACCCCTGGTCATTCTGCTGCCATTGGTCATCACCTTGCTGCCATCCATGCTGCCATCTTGTATGCCCTGTCCACCATGTCTGCCCTGACCACCACTCCATAGGTTGATCAGTGGATGATCCTGCCCACCTGTCACCCATGGCTCACCTCAGGGCAATTGGTGTGGTTCCACTTTTTGGGCAAGGGTGGTCTTGACCTAGCCTAACCTAGCCTAACCTAGGCCAACCTAGGCCACCCTAGGCTAACCTAGGCCAACCTAGGCAAACCTAGGCAAACCTAGGAAAATACCGGTTTTGGGGATAACATTCTGGCTGTATTTTTTTAACACCCTTTTTGTAGCTATCTAAGGGGAATGCTGCCCAATTTTTTTTTGACCTTTTATTTTAGGCACCTGTATCATCAATTTCACAGGGTGTTTTCCACATTTTGGCCTGCTGTATGCTTGGCTCACCCCCTTGATATACACTTACTTTTACTCATTTTGGGTTCATCTCATCATAATGGTTTCTGTTCAAAGGGTGTTTTCCCTATTACAACATGGCTTTAACTGTTTCCACATTTTGGCCTGCTGTATGCTTGGCTCACCCCCTTGATATACACTTACTTTTACTCATTTTGGGTTCATCTCATCATAATGGTTTCTGTTCAAAGGGTGTTTTCCCTATTACAACATGGCTTTAAATGTTTCCACATTTTGGCCTGCTGTATGCTTGGCTCACCCCCTTGATATACACTTACTTTTACTCATTTTGGGTTCATCTCATCATAATGGTTTCTGTTCAAAGGGTGTTTTCCCTATTACAACATGGCTTTAAATGTTTCCACATTTTGGCCTGCTGTATGTTTGATTCACCCCCATATTTTCCCTCTTACAACATAGCTTTACATGTTTCCACATTTTGGCCTGTTGTATGCTTGACTCACCCCCATTATATACACTTACCTTCATCATTGTTGGGTTCATCTCATCATAGTGGTTTCTGTAAAGAGTGGTTTCCCTCTTACAACATAGCTTTACATGTTTCCACAGTTTGGCCTGTTGTATGCTTGACTCACCCCCATTATATACACTTACCTTTACTCATTTTGGGTTCATCTCATCATAATTGTTTATATAGCATACATTACTCACTTGTTTACTGTTATGAAGGTGTGCCACATGTATGAATGCATTATATTCCAATACAAATGGACACATACTCCTGTCTGAATTACCCAATGTTTCTTTGGCATGCCCCTTGCTGTGGTCTATGTTTTCCCTGGCATACTGGTCCCTGCCACTGCCTCCAACCCCACTCTTTGCTGGCCAGACACTGGCTGCAGTGGTATTGCACCACTGTTTTCAAAAGCACTTGAGCACTTTGCTAGCTGCTAGGGCTGTGGATGGTGGAGGTGAGGAATGAACCCTAGGACCTTGGTGATGGATGCTGTCAACACATGTAGCTAACCATGGAACAACCTTTGTAAGCCACGCAACCCAAACATCATTAGTAACCAGCCCCACTCATCATAAGCCACCACTGATCCTACACTCACCTGTACTGTTGCTACTGTTGCTACTACACTTACAGGTGCTACAGTTGCACACAGCATCTGAGCAAACTCACAGCTACACACACCAAGCCTTAACCACAACTACATAGGTTACAATCATACCTTGCTGGGGCATTCCAAATAAGGACAGGAGTTCACCATCTTTTTTTATTGGTGGTAAATGCCTAGCAAGCTGAATCAATGGGGCCCACTGGGACTGGTCACATTGGGAAATATCATTTGTGCCACTGCAGTTGTAGCCTTGTCTACCCCAAATCATAATATTAGGCCATCACCCAGTACCAGCTATGCAACCCAGCCAGCCACCAAAGCCACCACAAACATCAGCAGCCATGCAACCAACTTACTTCTAATGGAATGTTTCATGTCATTATAGCCACCATCACACCTACATGTCATCACTTAACCAGATCACTAGACCCACACCACCAGCCATGACTCTTACCCATGCAAGCATTGTGATGGTATCAATGTAAGATGCTATCAACATAGCACCCCTGGTACCAGCCATTACTAGTAGGCCATTGGTGAAGTTGAAGTGGTGAACCCCCATTCATTCCTAACCAGCTTTTTTCCTGGGCCCATCCCCATGGCTCCCTTGGTGTCCCCCCTTGGCTCCATGTTTTGGCCAGCTGGCAACAATGTCATGTGGCCCTAGTGCTGCCCAACCAGGATCTAGCACTGCAGAACTGGTACCAGATTGCCAATGCACTCATCCATGTAACACACATACATAATAATACCTCTGCACTGCAAACAACATCTGGCTATCACTCTGGTTGTTTTGTGTGAGACTGCATATATATGTGTACAACTATATGCAATGTATACATTGGACTTGCTACTTTTGCTGGCAGGTACCTTCCAAAAGCTCACAATATTGGGGAATGGAGGGCAATGCATTTACACACTAGCCATGTTTGCATAAGCACCCCAGCAACACAACAGCTTTCATGCCCATGACATGGCATGTTATGGGCTCACAAAAATAAACCTTTGGTACAGGCCAGTGTAAGCACCATTGTTGCCCCCATCTGCTTTGCAGTGTTCTTTCATAAATCAGCCAAACACCCATGGGCTTTGCATTCTCCATGGTGCCCAGGAGGGTGCTGACAAGAGCCGGCTATTTCTTCTCAGACTTACCTTGAACTTTTTCCATTGCCTCAGCTGAAACACTGACAGCTTCTCTGGCCAACAAGCACCCAGTCACAGACACACACACCAAACAACACACCATGACCATCACATCATCACCACATCACTCCACATACCACACTACCTCTCAGGCCCCCATGCCCCAGTAATGCTGGCCAAGCACCAGTGCCCTAGCTGCCATTGCCTCTTTCACAGCTGCATCTGAAAGAAGATTACCTCAAGTCTCAGCACATGCCCACCCTCTCCCCTCCACCCCTTGGTCTACCCTCCCCACCCACCCCCTCTCAGGTTCCTAGCAAGATGACACTCTCTACAAGCCTATAGCTCCACTCACAAGGCATGTAGACTGATAGAAGGGACCTGCTAACTAAACAGCAGGCCAGCTACAAGTAGAAGGATATGACACAAATACCAAGACTAATTAATTGCTGGCCTAAGGGGCCATACACTCACAAGGCACATCTGGGCACACTAGCACCTAAGGAAGACTAACCTCTTCAAAGCCAAGATAAGAATGTTATGTTTTCCCATTAATGTCATCAGTATCAATTGGTGTGTATGCCAACTATTGTTTCCATGTCATTGGCTGTGCAGTGTAGCCATATGATTTGCTGCCCAGGTTGCCCACCAGCTTCTGTTGTTGTGTTGCTTCTGCTTTCTTTGGGCTAACCACCTCCCCCTTCAACTTGTCTGCAGGTGCTGCTTGCTTTTCATCCTGCTGCTGTGGCTTCTGCTTTTCTTGCTGCTCACCCTGTGGCTGGGTGGGGCTTTGTGTTGCAGCTGGCTCTTGTGCAGGAGGTGGCTCAGGGTGGCCACTGGCTTGCTGACCACCTTGTGGCTGGGAGGCTTGTGCTGCAGGTGGCTGAGGATGACCACTGGGTTGCTGGCCATCTTGACCTTGTGGCTGGAAGGCTTGTGCACCTTGTGGCTGGGAGGCTTGTCCAGGAGGTGGCTGCTGACCACCTTGTGGCTGGGAGGCTTGTGCTGCAGGTGGCTGAGGATGACCACTGGGTTGCTGGCCATCTTGACCTTGTGGCTGGGAGGCTTGTGCTGCAGGTGGCTGAGGATGGCCACTGGGTTGCTGGCCACTGGGAGGCTTGTCCAGGAGGTGGCTGCTGGCCACCTGGTGGGTGGGAGGCTTGTGCTGCAGGTGGCTGAGGATGGCCACTGGGTTGCTGGCCACCTTGTGGCTGGTGGGCTTGTGCTGCAGGTGGCTGAGGATGGCCACTGGATTGCTGGTCACCTTGTGGCTGGGAGGCTTGTCCAGGAGGTGGCTGCTGACCACCTTGTGGCTGGGAGGCTTGTGCTGCAGGTGGCTGAGGATGGCCACTGGGTTGCTGGCCACCTTGTGGCTGGGAGACTTGTGCAGGAGGTGGCTGCTGACCAGGCTGGAAGGCTTGTGCTGCAGGTGGCTGCTGACCACCTTGTGGCTGGGAGGCTTGTGCTGCAGGTGGCTGAGGATGACCACTGGGTTGCTGGCCATCTTGACCTTGTGGCTGGGAGGCTTGTGCTGCAGGTGGCTGAGGATGGCCACTGGGTTGCTGGCCACTGGGAGGCTTGTCCAGGAGGTGGCTGCTGGCCACCTGGTGGGTGGGAGGCTTGTGCTGCAGGTGGCTGAGGATGGCCACTGGGTTGCTGGCCACCTTGTGGCTGGTGGGCTTGTGCTGCAGGTGGCTGAGGATGGCCACTGGATTGCTGGTCACCTTGTGGCTGGGAGGCTTGTCCAGGAGGTGGCTGCTGACCACCTTGTGGCTGGGAGGCTTGTGCTGCAGGTGGCTGAGGATGACCACTGGGTTGCTGGCCATCTTGACCTTGTGGCTGGGAGGCTTGTGCTGCAGGTGGCTGAGGATGGCCACTGGGTTGCTGGCCACTGGGAGGCTTGTCCAGGAGGTGGCTGCTGGCCACCTGGTGGGTGGGAGGCTTGTGCTGCAGGTGGCTGAGGATGGCCACTGGGTTGCTGGCCACCTTGTGGCTGGTGGGCTTGTGCTGCAGGTGGCTGAGGATGGCCACTGGATTGCTGGTCACCTTGTGGCTGGGAGGCTTGTCCAGGAGGTGGCTGCTGACCACCTTGTGGCTGGGAGGCTTGTGCTGCAGGTGGCTGAGGATGACCACTGGGTTGCTGGCCATCTTGACCTTGTGGCTGGGAGGCTTGTGCTGCAGGTGGCTGAGGATGGCCACTGGGTTGCTGGCCACTGGGAGGCTTGTCCAGGAGGTGGCTGCTGGCCACCTGGTGGGTGGGAGGCTTGTGCTGCAGGTGGCTGAGGATGGCCACTGGGTTGCTGGCCACCTTGTGGCTGGTGGGCTTGTGCTGCAGGTGGCTGAGGATGGCCACTGGATTGCTGGTCACCTTGTGGCTGGGAGGCTTGTCCAGGAGGTGGCTGCTGACCACCTTGTGGCTGGGAGGCTTGTGCTGCAGGTGGCTGAGGATGACCACTGGGTTGCTGGCCATCTTGACCTTGTGGCTGGGAGGCTTGTGCTGCAGGTGGCTGAGGATGGCCACTGGGTTGCTGGCCACTGGGAGGCTTGTCCAGGAGGTGGCTGCTGGCCACCTGGTGGGTGGGAGGCTTGTGCTGCAGGTGGCTGAGGATGGCCACTGGGTTGCTGGCCACCTTGTGGCTGGTGGGCTTGTGCTGCAGGTGGCTGAGGATGGCCACTGGATTGCTGGTCACCTTGTGGCTGGGAGGCTTGTCCAGGAGGTGGCTGCTGACCACCTTGTGGCTGGGAGGCTTGTGCTGCAGGTGGCTGAGGATGACCACTGGGTTGCTGGCCATCTTGACCTTGTGGCTGGGAGGCTTGTGCTGCAGGTGGCTGAGGATGGCCACTGGGTTGCTGGCCACTGGGAGGCTTGTCCAGGAGGTGGCTGCTGGCCACCTGGTGGGTGGGAGGCTTGTGCTGCAGGTGGCTGAGGATGGCCACTGGGTTGCTGGCCACCTTGTGGCTGGTGGGCTTGTGCTGCAGGTGGCTGAGGATGGCCAGCCCCCTTGATGCAAAGGCTTTGGCTGAAGAAATTTGTCCATGGGGATTTGCTGTGATCCCTGCAGCCTCAGATTCAATGATACAATGATTCAGGTTCACAATGAACTTACAAACACATGACTGCTTGGCATTCACAACTGGAACATTAAATACTGATATTGTAGCCCACATGCTTTGCACCCCTGGTTGGCTTGCATAGCAAGGCACTGTGAATACAAATGATCACATTGATGATGCCTCCTTGGTCCCTGCTCCCCATCCTCAGAGTGCAGCCAAAACTTGCTGATTGGCTGGGGCGTTGCTGATTTGCTGTGATCCCTGCAGCCTCAGATTCAATGATACAATGATTCAGGTTCACAATGAACTTACAAACACATGACTGCTTGGCATTCACAACTGGAACATTAAATACTGATATTGTAGCCCACATGCTTTGCACCCCTGGTTGGCTTGCATAGCAAGGCACTGTGAATACAAATGATCACATTGATGATGCCTCCTTGGTCCCTGCTCCCCATCCTCAGAGTGCAGCCAAAACTTGCTGATTGGCTGGGCAGTTGCTGATTGGCTGGGTGGCCACTTTCTGAGGTGCAGCCATGGCACTTGATCCAGGCTGGTCCCATCACTGGATGTACCCCACTTGGCACTGCTTCCACAACCTAGGTGTTGAAGGAAAGCAAAGAACCACACAAGATTGTAACCCTGTAGCTTGTAAGACTGGCTGCCAGCTTGCCCCATCACATGCCCCACTTTAGCCAATTAATTATTCAATTTCTATTCAACCTCTGCTTTGGTGCTTTGACACATGCCATGGTAAAGTTTTTGGAGCCAAGGTGCCTGGCTGCTGCCCTTCCAGGTTCACAACTTGCTGGTGCTGCCAGTGTGATGGAGGAAAGCCTGCCAAGTGCCCCCACACATTGTGTGGTGAGCCCACAGCTGAAAGCCACATGCACACCCAAACAAGGAAGGGCTCCTTAATTGATTACTAAGCTGGGCTGGAATTTACACCCAAATTGTGCCTGCACAGTGGGTTTGGTTTTGCCAAGTCACTTTTGCAATGCTCTAAGTACTTCTGTGCCCACTCTTGCCCTTGAGATAGCACAGCACATTCAGCCTTAGCCACTGACCAGCTCTGGTAACATGCCTCTTGCCACTGACTGGCTTGTGAACACATTGGTTCAACACATCATGGGGGTTGCCACAATGATTCAATGCAGCTGGGGCACCACAATTGCATACCATTGTTGGAGCCCTCCAGTGACATCAAATATCTGCTTGCACTTCATCAACCTCCTGAGCTGCAGAGCATTTGGGGCATGCCCTTGACTGGTATTAGAATGTGTGCCTGAACCCTCAACTGACCAATAGCAAACAAACTTCAAGGAAGCCCAAATTCCCAAAAGTGTTAAGCCAAAACTCTCAGCATAATGCACTGTAGCAGGCATGACCATCATATGGCAGCAGTCCCTGTAGATGAAAGCTGCTGGTGACTTTGGAGGGCCCAGCAAGAGAGTGACCTGGTCCCTGGTGCATTGCACATGCAAGGAGCCATCCATCCTTGCACAGTTTGGCAGCAAACTGATTGGCATGCTGCTGGCATGCTGGCTGTTCTTGTTTGTCTTCTTCTTTCTGCAAATGCCCATCATGTTTCAAGTGTCCTAAAGATGCAATTGAGTGGCAGTCTGGTGCTGGTAAAGAGTGGCTTGGCAGTTGGATCAACACCAGCATCACCAGAACCAGGCCTTGTGCAGCACTGCCAAAGATATGCAATGTAGAAATGCTTGCAGCCCTCAGGCCCTACTAATACTTTCTCAGTTCATAAGCATGTGCCATGAATGAATGACCCCAAACCCATGAAGCCAAGCTGCTGAGCAGGTTGTTTCCCTTTCTTTTCAAACTGCTTCATCCATCCCAGGTCATTGGCCACAACATCCACATTGGATAAGTCAGCCTCAAGTTAGTGTTAGTGAAAAAAATGTTCTTGTCAACTTGCCATGGCCATGGAAACCAGTGCAAGCAAGCAGCTTGGAGGAATTGCAGCCTGTTACCTCCTGTGTCCTTTTGCTTCCTGTCATAGCTGGCCTTCAGAACTTCCCTCCTTGGTGCAAACCCATTGGTTGCACACCTGGAACCCTGACAAAGGTGTTGGTGAAGTGGTAGGGTGGTGCCACCACAAGTGTGCTAAGATCAATGCAGCCAGGGTGCAGTTGGCCCCTGGTCCTCACTTGCAAATCCTTCAAGGAAGTCTGTGGGAAAAGGCCAGTGGCAATGAAGTGTGCTTGCTCCAGTTGGTAGTCATCCAGTGTGCTCAGCTGACCTCAGGAGTAGGGTCAGAATGTGGATTTGAACCAAGCCCAGGTCATGGTAAAGCACCCAGCACCCACCCCCCCAATCAGGCAGGGCACCTGCTGCAAAGGTATCAGGGTTCATGTTCTGTAGTTGTCTGACCCTTTCTTGCCTCAGTTATGTGGGTCAGTGGTCAGCTGGTCACAGGCTCAGCTGGCCACATGACTGGCATGATTGCACTTCTTTTGCCAACTCTGCTGAGGAGCCTTGGGATAGCATTCCTTCTGTTGAGCTGCTTGCCAGTGTTCTCTGCTGTCAACTTTGGTCCCAGCCATCTCCAATGCCTCAACATGGCCAGGAGGCTACATTTGGCCCTTGAAATTATGGATGGAGAGCTGCAGCCAAAAACATATGTGTTCAACCCTTGTTTCCCCTAGCACTTTCCTTAGCCCAAAAAACCATATACATGGAAAGTACATGGGCAGAGTGGGGTGCACATGAAGCCAAGTTTTGGCCAAGCATCGATTTGATGGGCTTCCCATCCTTTTCTGCATCATTGCAATCAGCACTGCTGCTGGAGGACTCCTGTCCTGATGAACCTGGGCTTGGCAAGAAGCTGGCAGTAGCTGTCAGCAGGGCAAACCCAAGTTGGCAACAATTTGTGAATACAATGACATTGGACACCTTGTACACCTTCTGCATTTGAAGTCTAGTAAGTAGCCAGTCTATTATTGGCTAGGATCTATTCCAAAAGTGCAAATTCAAATCAAAACCCATTCAGAAAGCACACAGGTGTGCTGCCATGATACTGCTTCTGCCCCTTTTACCCTTCTTTTTCTTGTGCTTCTTCTCTTTGTCTTTCTCTTTGTCTTTCTTCTTATCCTTTTTCTTCTGCTTTTTCTTTCTTTTCCTTAGGGGGTGGCAGAATGCTAATTTAATTGATGCCAATTGTGCAAGTGGGGCTGCAAGCAAACTACAGGTCTTAAAATCACTGCCACCTAAATTTATAGTTTCATTGAATCATTCACTGGCAAGTGAGATTTAGTCAGTGGTGGTGGCAGTGGCAGTCATGGACCATGGGCAATTGCAGTCATGCCTGCCACCTAAGACCCCCCCACATCAGTGAATCATGGTATGAGTCTGATGGTAGTATAAAGCAAGGCTCCTGTTTTCACCAGAGGCCTCTTCATTTTCATCCTCTTCATCATCATCCTCATCCTCATCTGAACTGCCCCCTTCTCCTCCTGCTTGATGTCCTGGTGGTACTTGGTGTCCAGGTGGTGCATGCTGTCCAGGTGGTACAAGTCCAGGGTGAGTAGGATATGCTGGCATTCCAGGCCTGGGCTCAGGTGGCACCCCCACCCCCACACACATGCCATGCATCATAAACCTCAATATTTTTTCAGCCAGCTAGCATTTCAGAACCAGCCTATGGCCATAATGAATGCCAATGTGTCAACACAAATGTTTGCAATCTTGATGCAACCAAAGCCACTGCCAGGCTGCCCAATGGGGATGTCCAATCATTGGGGGGTGGACATAGTCCAAGGGCAGTGAGCATCTACCAGGAACTGTTTTCCTCTTCTTACCACCCATGCTCACAGGTAGAGCTGAGTCTGAGCAAACAAAATGGCTGAGGGACTGGCTTTCAAATGCACTTTCCTGTGATGGAAAACTTTAGTGTTTCTTAGGCCTAGGGATCTCCCTCCACCCCCCCCCCTGTGAAGCACCCCCTCTTGAAGTAATGTCCTAGGGTCTTTTAAGATAGTTATTAATCATTTATAATTTAATAAACCAACCATTTTTTGGGTTTCCTATTTTGAGAAACCACCACATGTAGCTGCTAGATTTCTCCGCAGCGGCGTGGACACGCGGCAGGTCTTGTCACTCCCACACTGGGCCTCGCATTGAGCACGTCCTTGTCATCCATCTGCTCCTCCAAGAGCCGCCTGATCGCAGAGATGGCACGGTGCCATGGCACCCTCCCGGGAGAAAAAAACCTGCGGCTTCTCCCAACATGGGGCCCTCCCCTGCAGCAAAGCGGCAGGATCGTACCCAAGGTCTGCCTGGCACGCGATTGGAAGCCACTGCTTGGCGTGACATTTCTTGACCATATCGGTGTTCCATGGTCTGAGCAGGGGTTCTACTGCTTCAAGAGGTCATGCCAACCCTCTGGTTTCTTGGTTCGACTGCTTCGGAAGTCCTACCAGAAATTCCTACCATCAACCGCATCAAGCGCATCAACCGCACCAACCACGCATCAACCCCTCACAACGACCCACCGGAGCTTCCAGACGCTCACTGACATCCTTGCTATGAAAGGGGGGTCCCACTTGGCCGGGGCAACCAAGCGTCCAAACCACTTAGACCAACCATATGGGGGCACCCTTAAATTAACAAATGCGTATACAATTCAGACTAACAGGTGGCAGATCAACCAAACTTGTATACTAACTCCATACCAACCATCACGGTATACTAATACTTATCAATGCATATGGTACTAACAACACTAACCAAACTTTTCGTATCAACCACCTGCACCAGGTGGCAGATCAACCATCTCTAGGGGGTACCCCAGTTCAGAGATCCGAGCCCTTGTTGTGCCCACAAAATTTCAGGCAGGGATTCTCCACATATATTTATGGATCGAAGAAAATCAGAACCCTGAAATGTTTCTCCACTAACCCTGGACTTTTCCGGGGCGTCCAATTCATCCAAGCCCGGCATTCACAAACATTGCCCTGAGTCTGAGGCATCCTTGAGACAATGAACTGAACAAAGATCCACAAGAGTAAACCCACACCCTGGGTGTCATAGTGAGGTACTTGCGTCCATGGGTGGTTGATCTCGGATCACTTCACTAGTGGTCAACCGATCCAGCATGTCTCACACCAGGCACATACACCGACCCTCACAAGTCAACCAGCGCCAAAAATGGCAACAACTAGAAGAAGTTGAGCAGCAACATCCCAAACATCATACCCAGTAAGTAAACTGGCGGTTTTCTTTGTTTGGCTGTCTGTTAAAGCTTTATCAAAACAGTCGTCAAGTAAAAGTGTGCACGCACAGATGGAAATGGATGAAAACCCAGATGGATGGATGGATGGATGGATGGATGGATGGATGGATGGATGGATGGATGGATGGATAGATGGATGGATGGATAGATGGATAGATGGATAGATCGATAGATCGATAGATGGATAGATGGATAGATGGATAGATCGATAGATAGATAGACAGACAGACAGATAGGTTACATTAGAATATGTTAGATTAGATTCGATTACATTAGATTAGATTAGACTAGATTAGATTAGATTAGATTGGATTGGATTAGATTAGATTGGACTATATTAGATGAGATTAGGTTAGATTAGATTTGATTTGATTAGATTAGATTTGATTTGATTTGATTTGACTAGACTGGATTAGATTCGATTAGAGAAGATAGTTAGGTGTACACACGCATGCGTTGTGTATGCGCTGCGTATGCTTTGTTTGCATGCACGAAAAAAGACATGGTATATATCTATGTATATAGGTGCACGGGTGCCCTTCAACATATAATCATACACATCTAGGCCATACACGCAAGATACGACAACATATGCACGCGCACATGCCCGTACTCATGTGGATAGGTGGTGGCTGCAGCCAAGTGGCTCTATGCTCATGCGACCCGCACCTGGCGCTTGCAGCACGCAACAGGAAGTTGCCATCCAACGGAAGCACAGTGACTCCACAACTTGGGCTACTCATAACCTTCATATCCTCAGCAGCTATGCCGGCTATACTCATGACAGGGATCATCCACCAACGACAAGGAATTGCTAAGTTGTGTTACCGATGGGCCAGGTGAACATCCCCCGGCGGAACTGTGAATGTGAGGTTTGCTTTGTGCTTGTCTGCTTGCAGGCAAGCAAGAAAGTAGGTACGTATGTATGAATGTGTATAGTACTTGGTATTGTCTTGTCTGTATCGTGTCGTATTGTATCCAATGTATGTGTTCTTATGCGTACGCATGCGTATACATGTATTGATTGTGTATATGTATGTCCAGGGGGAGATGCATGTAATTAGATGTGCTTATATATTTGGTGCACACTGCACAATGCAAGTGCATACGCACGGTTACATGCACATCCATGCGCATGTGCTTTTGAATGAGTTTCATATGTCCTACGAATTTGCATAGCTCTGCACATGCGTAGTATGTGCACTCGCACTCGTACATGTGTGCATTCGATCAGACTATTTTTGACTATTTTTGCATCTATGCGACAGCTCTGGGAACTGCCATCTTCACCAAGATGAACAAAAGCCCAGCGGGGGTCATCGCTTTTTCCGCCTCCACTGCTGTTGGACTTGTAGCCGCGCCTGGCCATTGAAATCAGCCGCTTGATCAATGCAAATTCATCAGTCCACAATCTGCGCGGATTTTCTGAATATAAATAAATAAGAAGATATATAGAAGTAAATATGTATTATAAAAATTCTTCTTCGATGGGCTTGGCTGTCCTGCCGCCTCACAGAGGATAGAAAACCAAGGCGTGTTGCCGAGGCCTCTGGGGAACCTTGTATTATAAACATGTATGCATGTGAATATTCACATTTAAAAAAAAGTAAATGTATATATTCCACATTTACATTTGATCTTTACACTTATTGATGGACTGAATCATTATTCCTTGATGTATGTATGAACACTTGAATAAAAACAAGTATCCAACACGTCAAGGTATCTGAATCGGTCATCGCTGGTCTATGAGTAGCTTTGAAGCTTCTCAAAAAGATCATGTCCATTTGCTCAAAATTCAGGATGGTTAATTTTGAAATGGACCAATTGCCGCCAAAATCATGATCATTGTTGGGAACTGGACGGGACAGAGAGAAACACAGAGGAAAGCAAGCAGCTAGCAGCCAAACAAGCACCAGCAAGCAGCTAGCAGCGAAAGGTGGGGTTGCACATGATCCCAAGAGCAACACGTCACATGCCCCTGTGACATCCTCTAACAGGGGATCAACATTGGGCGTCGCTCCTCGGTCCGGGTCCCATAGCTCCCAGAGCCGCCTCTGGCTGCCATCCATGGATGAAGCGATGGAAGGAGATGACATGAGAGCCACCGAATCTAAGGACAAGCGCCGTCCTGCAGCGCAACCCATCAATGATGTAGGGGCCAGGTATCACAGGTTCCATGGGGATTGCGGTCACAAATGATGCCATGGCAAAAGCGCACGCTTTTAGCACGCATCGATACATACACAACTACATACGTACTGTGCCTATACACATGCATGCTCGAACGACTTTTTCATATGGTCTCAAACATATCATACCCACCTGTTGGTTCGCACCACCAAGGGCCAAACCAGCAGCTCCTAGTGGGCTCTGACTTCGGACTCCCGCGTTTGCCATGGTGCGAGCCGAGCCGAGCCGACCTCCCTTGGGAGGTGAAGCAGTCAGATGCGTCGCTATGCGTCGTAGAACGTAGGGAGGTTTCATCAGTGACCAGGGGTCCACATTGACGTCGGTTCTATGGGGGGGAGCCCCAGAACACCAACAGCTGAGATCGATGGCTTGCCAAACACCCGCTCTTACCTGGAGCCCAAAAGGCAAAGTCGCAGATGGTGGAGCTGGTGCTGATTGCATTTCCGTGTGAACTTAAGAGACAGTGTGCTGCACCCAATGAACCGAGCAGTATGGAAGAAACAGGCCACATGAAATCTAAGGAAGCAAGAAACCAATCAAGATCCTTCGGCTGCCCTGCTGCGAGAGTAGCCACTGGCATTTCCCAGGATATGGGGTTCAAAACCATTGGTGCCCGCTTTTGTTCACCCGCAGGTCCCACTCACATGATGACAGTGGATCAACATGATTGGCATCGTGAAGCTTGAAATCAAACAGCAAATGGTTACAGTAGTGGAGATGCAACAAGTGCAAACTGCACACAAATATGGTGAAACAAGAGCTGAAGATAAAGAAGAGGATGGTGATGATGATGATGATGATGATGATGACGACGATGTACCTTTGGAAGCCAGCAACAACAAGGACATGACTCAGGCAAGAACAGCCGCGATGTAATCAATACCATCAGAATGGAACATTAAACTACCGTATAAAACAACGAGAGCTCGTTCATGCCGGCCTGTCACCGCCTGTGAGCGAGACGCTACCAGCAGGAAAACAACGGTTTGGGAGTACACAAATTTCAGGAAACATCCGTCAAAATTCATCACCATTATCAATAGAAATGTCACGAGACGAAATCTCGCCGGCTGTGCCTGACAGTTTGGCAACTGAGTTCGCCAAAAACGAACCGGATTCTTCCCTCAAACAACAATCAGGCCAATAGCTGATCGAAATTTTCAGGGGCCAGAAGGGTATCTCAAGAGGTGATGCTTGGCCTCGGGGGAATTCCCCTGCTGCTGCTTGTATCCCAGCCACGCGTCGTTTCTCATGTCCCCACAGTTGTCCCCAATGCTTATCAATGCGCCTTTGTCTCACCATGTCTCAATGCAAGGTGGTGGAAAAGCAGGGCTTCACCCGAACTTGCTGGATGGGCTACTGTAATGCTGGCTATTTGTGATGATCAATGGTAATTTTGATCGACAATGGTTCATGATTACCATTGTCATTGTTATTGTTGATCCATTACCCTACTAATCACATTACTAACCATTAAACCAGCTCGCACTCATTTAAAAATCCTTGCTACCCATACACTGCAATATTGATCCAAGCATATCTGCTACATTTCGCCACTTATAAATAAGAACTTCCCAACTAATTCTACCAATCAAACATCCCCATATACCCCCTACCAATCCCATATAACCAATCAATCAACGCCTGTCAACTCATCCTGGTCAACTCACTCGGTTCCACACGCCACATGGATCCACCCGCGCCGGATCCGGCCCTTTTCCTTCACAAGCCCTGGCGGCCCGGCGCGGGGCCACGGCCCGACATCCTCGTTCCGGTGCGCCACTTCGCAGGGCGCGAGGTGAACAACTGACTTCGCTCCGGTTCCGCCTGGGGCGAGGGATGGTGGGCTGAGGATGGACGAAGGACATCGACCAAACCAGCTGAGGGATGGTGGGACCAGCTATAAGTTGGCTTATAACTAGGGTAACTATCAGTTGTGGTAGATATTTTGGCAAGCCAAGGCACAGAGGAGGTTGACAGCGGAACTCAAAAAGCGATTGCAGCAAAAATTAAGAAAATCATCCAACTGCACACCTTCCTAGACAAGTGCCCGTTTGGCACCTCCGGTGGTGAACGAAAACACGCTAGGTTGGTCTAGACAACAATTAAAATGCAAATAAAGAACTGAATATACATGCGTCCGACTAGGAAATCACAGGGACGCGGTGAAACATCAGGGAGAAGCATCAGGCATGAGAGCTGCGAAAATAGCGGATAATAGCGATGGCCACTTTCAAGTGGCAAAAGTGGAGCTAAAACATTCGGTTTCTGGCATCAGCTAGGAGCTGCTGCTGCTGCAATTGGTTATTGTCATATGGAAGATCGTGATTTTTCTGCCAACATAAATCTAAAGAAGTAGCTAACCAATTTTTCCTAGGCCGCCCAGGCCTCCTGAACATAGGGGCATAGGGGGTAGCACTGTCCCTACGGAAACTAACCTGTCGCATTGGGTCTCTATTGTCGGCCCTCAAAATATGACCAGTTAGCTTGATCCGCTTTTCATGTAAGCATTGTTTTATGCTCCAAGTTAGTTTGGGCAAAGGGCTATGTCTAGTTGCAGCGGCTTCATTTGCCCTGCTTCATTTTGGCAGATATAACTATAATTAATTAGCCTTATAAACCAAGTTATGACTAGGGGTCCCACCTTGTAAGGACCGAGGATGGCTAAGGGATGGTGAACTGGTGACTAAGGATGGTGAACTAAAGTGGTTCAGTTGATGGTTGACTTGTGGATGGTTAAATTATGGTTGGTTGTATCTGCTGTAAC
>VSDK01029858.1:110515-127389 GCA_009767595.1 Symbiodinium kawagutii
CAGCAGGCAAATACCTGCGATTTGGCAGTCCCTTGACTAGGCGGAAGTGAAACGTGAACAGCAGACGGGAAAAGCAAAAAAAACCCTCTGAGGCTGCAAGCCATCGCTTTGCGAGGGCACAGGCCGGGAAAAAACACTCCTGGCTGCTTGGCAGAACGGGAGAACACTTCGTTCGCTTAGATACAAAAAATATGGGTGGTTAAGGACTAAGGCTGACTAAGGATGCGTAACTTGTGGTTACGGAATGTCAAGGATTAAGGATTGTCAACTGAACTGGTTCTGGCCGACTTCTGGTTTCCGATTTTTTGTTGACCATCATTGGTGCCCTGCACCATGCAATAGATGGTGACCGGAAGGGACCTTGTCATCCGCCACTTGTATAGCAAGTTCGTTCGCCATGGACAAGACAGGAGACTACACCAAGACAGGCTCGTAGCGCCTTGGCGCCTTGAAGCCGCACCTGCGCACCAAGCTGCCCCCTGAACCGATGAATCGTTGCTGATTAATTTGTCACCATCATCGAGCGTCCAGTTCGCCACCGGAGTTGTTCATTTAGATCCAACGGTTCTGCTTGATATTGTTTCACGCGCACCAAGCTGCCCCATGAACCGATGAATCGTTGCTGATTAATTTGTCACCATCATCGAGCGTCCAGTTCGCCACCGGAGTTGTTCATTTAGATCCAACGGTTCTGCTTGATATTGTTTCACCGTGATCATTAAGCCCCCATCATGGAGACCAGGATTTGCCATCACATCATTCACCCCTGTTGTTCGTGTTTGGTATCATTAGCCATCGGTGCTTTTGCCTAAATCTCCGTGAGTGAACGCCATCATGACCTCCTCAGCATTGGCGGCTGTTACCGGCTGATCCCAACAACTCACCATCACCGATTCCTTACCCCGTCAATTCATCAAATTTTTACGGCCATTCATCATTGTAAGACCGTAAGTATGTACCGTTCTTTAGTACAGTACTATCAACCGTTATATAACCATGCTGAAGCATTACGTGCCACCTTTCACCATCATGAACCGCCCTTTCCCAGTATGAACCACCATTAACCATTGTTGACCGCAACTACCCACAATTAACCAGTATCAACCCATACTGGTTGGTGGTTGAACCACCCCATTAAAAGATTGAGTGAACCGACTACTTGTTAATGACTACTGGGAAAATAAAAAATGCGAATCAAACCACCAACCAGTAGTTGTTCAACAATTCTTGTTGGTTATCATTCCCTATCACTAACCATTATAACCACCTCTTAAAAAAGTCCATCAAACCACCAACCAGATCAACCAGTAGCTAGTCGTAGTATATCAGCTGGTATTAACCAGTGCTAGCCACAAGTAACCATCATCAACCACTACTATTCGTGTCCACCACCGACCATCATTGGTGGTTCTCAGCTGTCACCGCTCAGCGCTTCAGCCATGGCACGCCATGAGGCAACAGCTGATCCGGATCCAGCGACGACGTTTGGCGAATCAACGCCTGGTAGCAGAACTTCCGAAGGCGGATTAATAAAAGTTATTCGCCAAATAACTTCCGAAGGCGGATTAAGTTCATTAACTTTACTAGGTAACCTTTATCAACGAATGCGGATCTATATTCTCAAATGATGGTTGATAAAGGTTACTTAGTACTCAAGGGTGGTTAGTAAATGGGCGTTTCTCAGAATAGGGGTACCCCGAAAACACCTAATCTTGATTTTCTTAGTAGTAAATCATCCGTTCTGGGGGGTACCCTATTTTGCAAAGCCACCAGATGATACATCATCATCAACCATTTTCTTGCGTCCAATCTCTCCAAGTAAACATTAGATAAGATAAACAAGCCTTAGCCTAAACCATTTTTGCCGGTTGTGGCAGCAATGGTGCCAAATGAAGCATTATATTTGGTTGCCATGATTGTTGATTGCCGGTTGCATTCTATGTTGTTACATTTGTTTCTGCACAAACATTGTTGGTGCCTGTAGCCAACGATAATCATTGATAATTGTTGGTTGCATGACTGTTGGTCGTAGTTCCCTATGATCACTGTGGACCATGACCAATAGCAACCACCCAAAGAGATGATAATAATAATATATAATAAGAAGAAGAAGAAGAAGAAGAAGGAAAATCGACCAACAATAACCGCTTTGGACTTAGCTTGGATGCCTAACCTCCAAAACCATCTTGCCTCCTGGGAGCAAACCGAAATCGGCAGGTAGGTCGACAACAGTCAGCTCTCTCACTTCATGGGGGGCTGCATTCTTCGTTTATTATGTTTATTACTGCGGTGTTTCGTGCCCTGACAACCAACACTCGGAAGTATACCCAAAAACCAGATCCCCAAATCCGAATCAACAGTGGGAGATAGGTGCACCCCTGGACTTTTTTGCACCTGGATCTGAATCATGACTTGGTGGCGCAACTGGATCCCTTGCTAAAAGTTTGATGGCTTGAGTGGCTTTACATGGTAAATAAATCATACCCCAAAAAAGCCAAAAGCCTCAAGTAGTAGCTGCGTTCGCCACCCAGATGAAGTCTGGGGCCCGTCTGGGGGTTCAACGCTGACATCCTCTCCGCCAAGAGTCTGCAAGGCCATCGGTCGCGGTGCGCTGGGGTGTGGTGAAGGAACTGGAGGATCCTCGAGCTGCTGGGCGAGCCATGGTTTTGCTGGGCGACCGGTGGTGAATCATGGGTTGTAATGATTGAGAGTGGTTAAGGGTGTTCGTTTATGGCGTTGTTTATAACATTTCTTATGATAATCATGGATAAGCTGTTGTTTATGGTTGATGATTTTTGTTTCTGGCTGATGCTCCCAGTATGGTTGT
This sequence comes from Symbiodinium kawagutii, assembly GCA_009767595.1. NCBI lineage: Eukaryota > Dinophyceae > Suessiales > Symbiodiniaceae > Symbiodinium > Symbiodinium kawagutii. Next base: position 113,343 of record VSDK01029858.1, read on the forward strand.
AATGACTCGTTGACCATTGTAATGATTGAGAGTGGTTATTTAATGTTGTTCATGGTTATTTCACAATGGTTGTTTCTGGCTAGTGATCGGCCATTATTGTTGATATCAATTGTCAATATTCAAGATTAAGCCGTAATGCAATAGCAATGGTGACTTATAGCCAATGATGGTTGGCTAATAATGACTGCTTCTTGATGTTCAGTGGTCACGGCAACAAATCGGTGACCATTACTGACCACTATCAATTATAGTCGTTGGTGGATCGCAATCAGCAATATGAGCCACATCAATAAGAATACAATTGGTAATGTCAAAACCCTGGATCATTTAGCCATTCTTGCGGTCATACAATGGAGCGAAGATGGAAACGGATATACGGATACACCAATTGCATCCAAATGTCGTAAATGGCGGTTAACACAATATGGAGGCAAAACGGAACTTGACCCATGTTTCTTGATTATGGTACTAGAGCACCGTGGAGACCCGTCATCGGTCACTCAGCTTCACCAATCCCAAGGGCTAAGCCAATGAACCAATGATGAAAAAGCACTACCGCTGCTTTGCTGTAGCAAATCTGGGTGGCGCAACTAGATCCCTTAGTGGCTTTAGTGGTAAAAAATGGTAAATCAATCATAATCATATCTCCAAATCCTGAAATCCAAAAGTAGCAGCTGCAAGCCATCCAAAAATTTGTGGCTTGAGGGCTTATGAGCAACAAGTGCGATCTTTGCAAAACTGCGAGCGCGTGACCGCGGGGATTTCACCTGGTTAGAGAGTCATGTTGCCAGCTTTTCAAGATCTTAGAATGGCTGAGTGCTATGAAATTTCGGAAGTGCAAGTTTGTGCAACTTGACAGAGTCTGCAAAACGTCTCGACCACATTTAGATATGTAAAGGATCTGTAGAAAGAGAAAAGGTCCCCCAGTTCTTTACAATTGCAAAGTTAATCTTTTTGGGACTTGGCAGATTCAGATTCCCTGCGACCGTGACTTTGACACTGAAGGGCGGCGGTTCTCATTCCTTGACATACGACCGTCCGAGGAATGGTTTGCAAAAGAATCATAGATGAGTCTGAGTTTGTCAGGATAAGGGCCTTGGATCCTCCAGCAACATTTGAAGGTTGAACCTTCATCCTCTTCTCGCAGAGACATGAATAACTTATATCCAGTTAGCTTTAAGTTGATATACTTTGTCCGCGAACAGCGGCACGCCGCACCTGGCAGTTCCACCATGCAATTGGGCATGCAGTTGGCTGTTGTAGCTGGGTATCCCCCACTACTAGTGTTGGTTATTAATCACTACAAACCGCCTCCAACATGCACACTGATTTGCCCCAAGTTGTTTGTTCGTACATGCTGCTGTTTGATGCTGTTTGCTCATTAATCTACCATTTCATGTTCATCATGGCTATCTACCATAAAGCTGGCTGTTAAGCATCAGCATCAGCATCTCCCGTCAAGCTGCCCAGGTCTGCAAAGGACGGCGTATCCAACTGGTCCAGCATCGTTTCCAAACTCCTGAGGCCGCCCAAACATGGGGTCGTGAGCACGGTGGATGACTGGTGAATCAATGATCCGTGGCGAATGAAGGGTTAATCTATGGTTAATTTATGCTTCACCCATGGTTAGTTAATGGTAGAATGATTGAGGCATGGCTAGTGAATGATTAATGATGTCGAAAAAGAAATTTCATCGTGGTCCTGGTGGTTGATGAGGACGTCATAATTGTAGATTCAGTCAACCAATAGTGTCTTCACATTCAAGCCCGGAGATGTTAACAACCATGATGTACCATCATGATCCATTATGGTAGCATTCAGCCACCTGAGGTGCTGCAGAATTCTCGGTGTCTTTGGGATTTGGAGATGGTCGGAGTTTCAACTGGCTGCTCACACCCCAAAAATGACCAGAATAGTCTGCTGATTGGGATGTTTATCTACGCCATTCTTGGGGGACGTTTGGTACTCATAGCTTCCCGTAGAAATCGCCCTTAGAAGAATTAATCCGTAGGTAACTTGGCAGTTCATCAGCTTGTCCCGTTTTGTAGGGCAACCACTGGACTTGTGGAGGATCGTCGTCAAAAATGAAGATCAGCAACTGCCGAGTGCAATTGGTGACACCACTTCCCCGTCGAATGGTCACGCCAAGCCGCTGGTAGGATGTCGAAGAATTCTCAGCCTGCACATTTGCGGAGTCGAAAGCCAAAGGCTGATCACAGAGACCCTAGCAGTGCGCTTCACAAATGAAGTGGTCAAGCCCTGGTTTGTTGATCACGATTGGGTGGGCAATCCATACATGCTGGTGGTGGAAATCAGGCCACGACCCAGGGTGAGTCATACCCGAGTTGTCCACAAAGCTCAGGGTCAAACATCATGGACAGGCGAGAGACCTGTGCTGAGCCCTCTGTGGTTGATGCATGCGAGCGCGCAGCATGATCTCGCAAATGCATTTGCCTGAGATTCCAGTGGAGATGACCATCCAAAGCAACAAGCCGGGTGCTGCACACCCATAGGTTGATGCCCTCTAAAATTCATGGCAAACAGAAATTTCTGTTCAAAAGAACCCGTGCTAAAAAAATAATGAGCCCGTGGCAGTGACCGTTTCCAAGAGAAAATTGTACCGATTTGTGGAGCCTGGAATTCTTGAACCTGGCCCTGCTGATGAAAAAAAAAAACATGGCAAGTTACAGGCTGGCCAGCACAGGATTGCCATGAATTGGCTGTGCTGCAGCTGGCACCCGCGGGGCGGCTGGCACACGCGGGGCGGACTTTTGTGATGCGCCTGCGTCCTGCAGATCAGCTTGCAACTGCAGTCACCAAATCGGGTTCGTTGGCATTGAGGAAGTCTGTAACCATAAACCGCATTCCAGCTTTGCAATAGACCGTTAGTAGTCCTCACAACGATTGAAGGGAAGAAGTCGGTTGACAGGCTGGTGTTTCTAACAATGATCACAACTAGTTGGTGTTCCGAATACCCCAATCGTTGGTTGATGTTGCCTGTTACCTTCAGTCATGGATCGTCTGATGCATCTGGAATCAGCAGCTGGTTGGCCAGCCAATCACGTGTAGCTAAGCACCAACTGGCCAGCTTGCAAAAACCCTGTGAAGGCCATGACCCAACGGGGGTTCATTAGCTGCCTGGGTGGCTGGATACGAAGTAGCTGGCGCAGGCATGAAGCGCATCGACCTTTGAATGGCTGTGCGCGAGGCTCAGCCACAAATGGATGTGGCCAAACAGAAAGGCTGATTTCCAATCAATTCTGAGATTCAACATTGCAAACACCAATGTTGCTGAGAAAAACTGAACCCCCCCCAAAAAAAAAAATGCCCAAAAAAAACAGAAGTGGCCTAAGTGGCAAGGGCCTGTCCGGCCAACCAGTTGTGCATCTGGTATGAGCAGTTGAGCTATTGGGGATCACAATCGTCATCAAATGATTGAGAAAGCAGATGAATGATTTGGAGATGGACATGGTGATTATGATGTCACAGCCGGCAAGCCTTCTCATTTACACTGCTGAAACTTCTGAGAGCGTTCGATGCTTTCAAGAGTCATGAACTCCGCCAAGAATTGTCTGCCAAACATGAGACAGAACTTGTACTCGAGCAGATTGTTTCAATTTTACAAATGTTGGCATCATATATGTTGGCAATTGGTTGAAAAAACTCTTTCCTAAGGTCCTAACAACTTAGTGAAATGTTCTTTGTCCATGAGATGGCCAGCACATGCCGTACATTCCTGGAAACGACATGAATCCTCTAGAAGTCATCCCCTAGAAACTCCATCTTCCCATTGCGAATTTCGATGCGCTGCTATTCTGCAACGCAACACCGGGCTAAACTGCAGCTGCGTTGCTGTGGTTTCTCCGTGCCTCACAAGCTGGTTGTTACCAAAGAATTGTGGCGGAATGGCCACAGTGTAAAGCACTTTGCGAACAGAATCCAAAATTATTTTTGGCACGTATCACATGTCTATTTGCATGATGTAGAATCTAAGCTGTGTCATATTCAATGCAAGGGGTCAGTATGGTCAAACATATGAATGCAACAATTATAGAGTGCAATCACGTACCTCGCTGTATGTGAATACAGTGCGCGCAAGCCTGCAGATGTTTTGGCATGCGCAATCATTTCTTGTTATCAGGGTTGAAATTGATTGGGACTAGTTCGGATCGAATACGATGTAATTCATGCATTCTGGCCCAGTGATCCACTAGCAATCGAAACCAACGAACGCTAATCCAGGTTGAATTGTGTAACCATCATGGCACTCAACAAGTTTAATAAAAAAATCCCCATACTTTACCCATCATCACTGATCACTGAATATATAATCCCTGGGAACCCCTAAGACAAACCAACCATCCCCATGTCCAGAACTGCTGCTCCACAGCTTGCAGCCACAAAACCTGGAATGGGCATCGCTGGTCGCACCGCCGGCGCCGCAGTCCTTGGGATCCGGTGGACCGACTCTGCGGGGATGCGATCTGGCGGGGCCAATCTGGTTGGTGGTTGAACCATCCCTGTGCAAATATGCTGGTCAACCTGTGAACCAACCAACCAACCAACCAACCAACCAACCAACCAACCAACCAACCAACCATTTGGTGAATACAGCTAGGAAATCGTAAGAAAGTTGTTTGAAACCACCAACCAATATTAATATTTTATTTTTTGCTTACCTTCTCGCCTTCCTTCTCCCCTTACCATCCCTTTCCTCCCTCCTCCAACCAATCACCCGCTGCCCGTTCCCAAGGCTCTGCTGCTCTTCCATCATTTTGTCCAGGGCCGCCATTTGAGCTTGCAATAGGTCGGCTCCTCGTCGTCCGCCCCGGCTGCGGCTTTCCACCGCCTTCCTCAAGTCGCAACGAGCAGCCACGGCTGGAACGGCTCCCAGTGTTCGGTTTGCTGTTGCGAATTGTGGCCGAGAGCGCCCAACAAAGCACCAAATGCAGAACATGCTAGTTTTTGTGGCGATTGCCATTGGCCCCTGAAATGGTAGAAGCCAACCATGGGACAGTTCGCCGGCGCAATTTCAGGACCAAATGCCCCATTGACGAAAAAATCCAGCCACAAATTCACCCGAAAAATGAGATCATCACGGCACAGGTAGCTGGCAGAAACCGAAAAAATTGTCTACTTGCCAGTCATGTGCACGCAAGTCCTTCGCAATGATAATGCAATCATGCAATAATGCAGTATGTTGTGTAAAAGTTCCTAGTATCCATGCCTCGTCTTTTTGGGGACTCCATGGGCATGGCAGACCAAGTGTCTTCTCCGTTGTCTTTCCAGCCATGGCCGTTTTCTGGGGTTGCTCTGCCTTTTCACAAAGACGAGTGAACACCTCGCAGAGACGCGTGCATGCAATTTCCCATCGCATCAAACACCAAATCACCTAAATTGTATTGAAACATCATCAAAGAAATCGGAACCAAAGACTCCCATGTTCAAAACAATGCGATTTCATTCTCCTAGCAATGCTGTAGGGAACTGTTTGTCGTTCGCCCCGCCCCCCCACCTTGTTCGCAGGCCGCGTTTGTTGGGGCGTCCTGCTTTCCACCTGCGAACGGATGAGAGTTGGTTACGCAAAAAATTCGCTTCGCGGGAAATTTCACATTGGAGATTGGACACACCTCGGTGATCCTTTGTGCACGTCATGATTTCATATTGAATTCACAATCTTTACCTGCCAAACAAACATTGCAGGGGATGATTCCCACATGGTGCTGCAAATCCAGATATCATCAAGTGTGATTCAAGTATGTCGAACCCATGGAAAATCATGGAAAATAAAATGCCGACATATTTTGACATGTCGGAACCACAGCGCGCTGTGGCATGTTTAGCAACACCGTCAGCAATCGAAAGACATCTCTCGTCCAACATGCATGTGTTTGGCCTGCCTGTTGGCCAGGGCGACTGCAAACGCTGCAGTTGGCACTATCGATTCCCGCGCACATCCAACATAAGTCCATGCCACGGCACAGCCGAGACCAATTTGGTTTAATGCTAGTAACGCTGCTGTGTTGAAGTCCTAGTTGCGTTCCGGCTATTACCGACAAAACGGTCCAATGCATGACATGTCAAAAATTGAATTCCATCACCCGGTGCGATCCCAAACCGTATCTATTCGCTTTATGTTGTTTGGGTCTCCCTAGGGTTGATTTTCAAGCGTTCCTGGTGTTTGGTTTTTGTTGGTTGAATTCGTTCGTGGCGCATAGTTCCAGTTTTTTTGTGATGAATATCGCAACTTGAACGAACAAATGTTATTTCAGAAAAATCAATTATTTCATGTAAGTACGGTCAAAAATTGGTGAAAACTATTCCTGTCGTGCATCTGGAAACGGAGTTTGTCCATCTTGTGCCAACAACACCCCGGTTGTCATGATAGTCTTCAACACCACATGATTTTTGAACTGCGCATTGTCATCACGAAACATTGTTCACGGTGAACCCAAAACAGCTGCCAAGCAACAACGTGGTCGGCTCCCGAGCACCCCAAAACAATTGCTACAAAATGATTTTGTCTGAAATACCTTTCTGCCATTTGTCCAACCCTTAACCCCGTCTACAAAACTTATGTGCCAGGTCCTGAAAACAACGGTATTGCGCGTTGGTTTCAAATATGCTCACAAGTACTAATTGAACCCAGTCCATGATATTCCATTCAACCTGCGGGCACACCCACCACAGATGGCTAAAACTAAAACCTTTTCTTGAACCCGTTTTCAGTGCAACCTGCGTCACAATTTACACGCATTCTGAAAACAAACCACGTCTCATTCTAGAGGCACGGGGGTGACCAGAACAGACCATCGCCACCAGGTCGGCAGCGCAGCGGGAACTTCAGGGACTAGCTGAAATTGACCTTCATGACCACGACAAAGAAGGAAACGAACATCAAATAAACACCATGGTTCTATTTTTTTGATGCTGGTGGCGGCTTGTGCGGACGATGAGGTAGATTGCCGCATGGTTCTCCAATTGCAAAGTGGGTTGCTGCGGGTTGGCAAGAGACGGTCTACTCAACATGACTCAAAACGAACGCGCATTTTGAGGGGAACAAAGGTCTACCATCATCGCCCGGAATCTTTCGGAAATATTAATGGAACAAAACAAAACCCCTGCACCTTTTTCTCCATGCATGGGGCGTCCCCTCGATGCTACTTGACAAGCGTTTGCATCACTTCATCTTTGCCGTGGTGGAATGCAGCCGGCAGTGCCGCTTCTATACCACCATGGTCAACCGAGCAATCAAACGCATGCATTTCTATGCATTTCTGATTTTATTCATTACTCACATTTTTTCGATTTTATCCCGTTTCAATTGTTCAACGTTTTTGTTACACAGGCCAGCATCCTGATGTGTTTGCTACTTTGGTGGCAGGAGCCAGTAAAGTGATGTGCATTTACGGATTCACGATGGGGTTACTGCAAGCCTGCATCCCACCCAGGCTGGTCAATGTGTGGGAATTTTGTGCCCGTATTCTGCCAAAAACAACGCCACCTCTCCCGCTGTTTTCCGCAACGGCCAGCAAGGAAGACCAATGGGCGACGAAAACAAAACGAGAATCAAACGTTTGCTGTTGAACCCGGCAGGTGGTTCAATCATGAACAAAAAAAAAACGGAACCTGCCTGATCATCGTTTCAACTTGATGGAATTGGGTCCGGTTTGCCCAAACAGAAGGTGCGAACAGTTGGGGACTTGTAGCCACCACGAAAAATGTTTCCCCGTGTTCTACGAAAGTTTTCAGGGCAACTTGCGGCCCCTTTATGCAGGAAGGAACTTGTAGGTTGGGAGCCTGTTTTCAATAGCCGCTTCAAATCCTTTTCGCGAACTTGCTGGGTGCACTTGCTGTTCAAAACAGGGCACGCGCAAAGCAGCCAAAAAACACGACAAAAGTAAATGTTGGAGTGCCTCGAATGTTTTTTGTGCAAAGGTGATGATCTCAGAAGGCATTTCCCCGATCATTATCGATCATTGATCTCCATGGCTCCATGGCGTTAGACAATACGAAACAATTTCAAAAGTCACGATTTTTCGAGACATACGGCCCAGCCGATACCAGCACAACAAATCAAGGATTTCGTTTCTTTCTCCTCTTGGAGTCCCGAACCCAAACGTCCCATTGCATGAAGCAATTGCAGCTGCAAGTGCTTCCGCCTGCTGTGTCGAGCACGTTTCATCCATTTGACCTTATCGTTTGTGAAAAAAATGTGAGGCAGTTTGTTGGTTTGCGTTCCTGGTGATCACTGGTGGGTATGCAGCGAATTTATTCTTTATACAAAAAATGTGTGCCCCGGTTTGTTTCAACGTGGCACTTTCCCCGGACATGGTCAGTCTTTACGGCCCGGGATCAACATCATACCCCAAGTGTTTTGCGGATACTTGGCATTTCCTGGTAAAACTGTAACCATGGATGTAAAAATCATTTTTCAAATCCGACGGCATTGTGCTTGTTCATCCACACACACAAATGTTTGAACTGATTTCGGCCACGATGCCCATATGAGACCCGCATTGTCCATCATCAGCCGCAAGACACGAACAGTGGCCCTTACCCATCCCCAGTGATTAAATAGCGGGAGTGCTGCCACTGCACACGCGTTAAACAGCACAAAATGAATTTGACTTTGGCCCGCGCGCCGTTCGGCGGGCCTTTTTCTGTGCACAGAATGAAAAAGTGCATCAAGGCATGTAAACGAACATCATCAAACGGCCAATTCAATTGTAACAAAATGATACAAAATGCCACTCAGTCAAGTGCATGTTGTACCCCCAACCACAATCAAAAGTCAAAGGCATTAAGATGTTTTGGTTCCGTATGGTTATTGGAACACAATGTCGTTGTGTGATGCACAACGGTTGCTGGATTAATCAACTGCAACAAGAATGCGTCATCAGCCTTCCTATCAACCATGATCATGGAACATCAGCATTAACGCCATTTAATAAATAATGATTTATTAAAAAAAACGTTTCAATTTTCAGGCACATGAAAAAAATACATTCTGAATATGGAAAGCCTGTGTAATTGTAGCCGGGGATCATATCAAGATTTGGTCGTGCAAATGCTTGGAACAACATTGGAAATTGTGCGCATACAGCGCGAGCATTTCGACAGAAAGATGTGCGCATAGAGTTTTTGCATGGACACCCTCTGGGCGCGGAGTGCTTCGTTTTCTCAAACATGAACTGGACCCTAAAGTTCTCGGCCACACACGTTTCAAGAAACTGGATGCGTGGTTTGGTTTTCCTGGTCATTGAACAATATTCAACATTTTTGTGTGAAGGTTTCGCCCACCATCCGCTTCAAGGGGCTGCCCGTGGGCACGCAGGGACAACTCAATCACCTCAATTCAGTTCGGCTCAGTTCACTTCAACTCAACTCAAGGTCAAGCATCCAAAGAACATCCCGCCAAGAAATTGGTCACGACAAAATTGAACAAAGTCGCATGTAAGAGTCGTCCATCGTCGATCCTGTGTATTGCATTGCGAGCCGAGTTTCGCGTCCCAACAGCTGGTTGTACGCCCCATCGGGCGTCCACAGAAATGCACCAAAACAGTTCAGGTTTCAACCAACGGCGGCCGGGCATGGTCACACAGCAAACTCTGAATTTCCGACCAGAGAACACCATGGACAAAATTAGCAGCGTTGGTTACGATACGAAATGATTGACAACTAAAAATCAAAACTTTGATGCAAATTGACCATCATCACTGAGACTTCGTGTTGGTACAAGTACATTGCTAAAAATCAAATGATTTTTTGGAAACAAATCTTGAAGAACCAAAAGATTTTTTTCCAAAACACGTCACCACGGGAGTGCCCTGTTTTGGCACGATATGAAATAGCAGCTCCAACTGCATTGGTCTGAAAAATATTCCAGTGTGGCTACAGTTGGGCCTTGGTATCACCAGAACTTTAACAAGTTCTTAAACACCAAGAAAAAACAAACAACCACAAAAACCTGAAGAAAAAAAAAACCTAATGGCCCATAAGCTAAATGCCTGCATTGACTTGTTTTTTTTTGTTTTCTTTTTTTGTTTTTTTGGTTCTCGGGCCTCGGGGGTGTCCCGATGGGCCTTGGGGGGTCACTGCCCTCAACAAAAACAAAGGTATTTTTATTTCCTCTCACTCTTGTAATTAATAGGCCACAAAAAATGTATATACAAGGGCCTAGCTACAATGCAGGTACAGCAAATAAGGGCTGGTTCAATTCGATTTTTCTGCCAAAATCCAATATATTGTGGTAAAGAATGATCGAAATATATCAATCCTACCTAAATTATGTTCATTTCTACAATAACAAAACATTTATCATTTAAAGGTGTAGCACCTTACGGGCAATTTAAAAAAACCCTTCCTAAAACATAGTATTCTAAACATTATAGGTGAAGTCTACCTGCTTTTCTATTTACAGCATTCTAAAACATAGAGGAAAAAATCAATATACTGAATGCATTTTTTTCCCACAGACCTTTTTCCAACAATGCCGTTCCTGGCAATCAGCATGGTTGCCATCAACGCGTCTTTGGCGCTGAAGGGCCGCCAGCCTGTGTTAAGCGGCGGGCATGCGGGATGGGCCCGCCGGGTGGTCGAAGCGGGTGTCTGCCAAGAGATCGGGCAGGTCTGGCGCTGCTCCGTCCAAGGCGTCCCCACGGGCTGGCAGCTCCAAGAGCGAGGTCGCCAAGGCGCGTTGGGCTGCCACAGCGACTAGGGCGGACCATCTGTGGCCCCAGCCAGCCCGCGCAGCAGCGCGCAGCCATAGCGGCGCCGCTTCCGCGCGTTGCCTCGCAAGGTGTCGGAGCAATTGGCGCGCATCGCCGCCCCATCGCCCGCCAACCTCAAGGCCAAAGACGATAAGGCGGCAGCGGCTCGCACTTAAAACAATTGTATTTCTTTAAAAACCCAATATTTTCTAATAACAAACAATTTTACTAAAATCTAAATACAATAAATATGGGTTATACAAATTATATATGTCTTTATTTTTCTTTCTCATGATCTCATGTTTACAAATAGCAAATCAATTCTAGGTACAATACCTAAAAAAGCCATAAGATACAAGATTTAGCCAGATTCAGTTCAGCCAGCCTAAATTATATTCATTCTTTGAAAAGCCTTATTATTTAAAAGGTCCTGGAACTGTAAATCAGGCAGCAATCTGGATATATCGGGATATAATAATTAGAGCCTGCTTAAACTCTGCATATTACCGTCTTGGTGCAATATGTGAATAATATCAATATCTAGGTAAGATAAAGAAAATTTCTAAAATATGTTTTATCCCTATAATCCCTGGGCATTTTGTTGTTAGAAGCATACATTAAATGAATTTTGTTTATTTGCCTGCCCCGAGAAAATAGAACAAATATACCCTGCCGAACCCTGCCTAAACTATATCTATCCCTGTATAGGCTCAATCCCTGCAACAGTCCAAGCTTTACCATTAACACAATCATTGAATTACAATCTAGGCAAAACAAATACAGACTACCTAAACTTCACATACCCCTGTCATGGCCCAATATTTATACTAACATAACGATCTAGGAATAATGAATAGAGGCTGTTTTTATCTTTTTTCGCGCGCCTTTTTGACTGCACGACAAAATCTGTTTTCTGGTCCGGTGTCACACTCCCAGCTTCCGCTGACCAAGTGCCGGGCCACTTGGGTTTTGGGGGTGGCCAAAGTCCAACGCCACCTGGGCTCCTTCAAGGTCGAAGAGAAGATGCCGAGGGTGGCAGTGTGTGTGAGGAAGAATCTTGCAAGATCAGGCTGGCAGCAAAAGGCGCTTGTGCTGCCAGGGTAAGCATGGCTGACCAACGGGCTGTCGAAGACGACGGAGCAAAAGGATACGGAACAAGTCAGCAGGATATGTGAACTCAGGGCCGTAAGGGATGGTGGTGAAAGCTCGGCTGGCGAAGGGTCTCGTTCGGGAGTCAAACATGGCTCGGCTGGCTGGATCGAGGCCGGCTTGAAACGCAGCGCGGTTGCTGTCATGGATTGGTGATGTTGCCCGGTGTTGCCAGCCGCGGCTGGCCAGCGGTACTTCCAAGGGGTTGGGGCATGGGTGGCGGACAGGTTGCGTGAGTTCCGGCCAGTGCGGGGGTTGCCACCCAGCATTGCGCAAGGTTTGTGCGGCTTCTGCTTGCACGGCTGGCGGGGGCCGGTGGGGTTGGCCAAAGGCTTGTGAGAGTGTGGCAGTGAGGTTTGGCAACTGCTGGTGGAGGACGGGAAGCGTGTCAGCCCACGATGCCCAGTAAGCTGCTTGTGCCGTGACGGTGGCTGAAATTAAACCTAGACCGCCGTGGGAAAGGGGGAGGTGTGCCGTGGCAAGGCTGGCGGCGGGGAGATCCGAGAGGCCGAGCAATCTTTGCAGGCATGCTGCCACATTTGTGTCATGCTGAAATGCGTACTCGTGGGTGAGCATTGGGGCTGTTGTGCGAAGGATGTGGTTGCAACGGGGGCTGGCACAAAAGAGGAGCAACAGCCAAGCGGATTGCAAGTCATCGATCGCCGGGATTCGGTCAAGAAGGACTTGGTGGGCTTGAGTGGTGCTGTGTAATTGGTGCGCGACGTACTCTGGAGAGCCTATGGTGCTCCCAGGACTGTGATGCCTTGCTGTTGCCGAGGGAGTGTGGTGTCGCCGACCCAAACGTTTGATCCAAGAGGTTCGAGGCCTGGGGGTGTGACGCCAGAGGCATTCCAAACCCGGGCCTTGCCGCTGGTGAATTGGATGCGGCTGTGTGTGTGTGGAGCTCGCGGGTCATGATGTCATAGATTGTGCGGACCCGTTCCGGGGGGACGACGGCATAGATGTCACCCAAGTATGCCACGAGCATTTCTGTGGGATGCAGGTGGCGTTGGATCGTTTGCAGCGCTGTTTTTTGGCCAAGCGAGAACAACGCGGGCATTAACGGGTCGCCTTGTTCTCCCTTCGGCCTGGTTGGCGATGTGGTGGCGGTCGTGGTTGTCATGCCAAACATATTGGGAAGACTGGCCATAGAACAGACGAACAAAGGGCAGGCTGCGGTTTTCTGCGGGGACCGTCATCAAACCTCGCAACATGGACTCTCGCGAAATGGTATCGTATGCACCAATGCCATCCACGGAGAGCACTGTGCTTGTGGGGTTGGCTTGTGTGGCTGTGGTGAGTGCGTGAATGATTGCTTCGGTGCCGGCCCTCGTGGACAGCGCAAATTGGTGTGGGGAACAACTGGTGTGTATGGGCCCTGAAAACATTTGTGCCAAACTGCGGGACACCAAGCGGCGCACAACGTCTCCTATGACGATCCCTCGGACCCTGCCATTTGGCTTTTGCAATGCTACGATCCGCCCTAGTCGAAGGCTGGGAATGATGGCTGCGGGCACTCTGGTTTGTGCGAGTTGTTGGGCTACGGTGGTGAGCCGCTGGGTTGCTTCTTCATCATCGAGCATGAGTCGGAGCGTGTCTGCTGTGAGCCCTGATGGGCCTGGAGCCGCTCCTTTTTTGCTGCGACGCAGGTTGTGGATGATGGTGGCTGCTGATGGTTCAACTGGCTGATCGGGTTGGAACGCGACGATGTCGGAGCTGGGGGTTGGTGTGGCTGCCCTGGTGGTCGACGAGCTGGGTCTCGGAGTTCCTGCAAAGTGTCCTCGGTGCCAGCAGCACTGGGCCCGCTGTGAGGGCTTGCCGGGCGGCAGACAATTCGCCAAGATGGACGAGGTGGCGTGCTCTTTGCCCGCGGCGTTCGGGCTCTGTATTGGCATGCTGTGGGGGATCGGCGGGTGATGCCGTGGCTTGGTTGTAACGGCGGTCCCGCGAGGCCGCCTTGGGCAACAATCGTCGGCCAGGTTGTCGGTGGAGCAGCATGCGTGGCAGAAGTTAAAAAAGTTTCCATGCACGTGTGGCTTCTTGATCGGTGGTGGCATCGATGATGGTGGCACACGCGAGGGACAAGGCTTGACGAACACGGCCTCTGAGAAACTGTGGGGGCTGCTGAAAAAAGAATGTTTTATGGACGAGCGAGGCTTGGAGATCGATTGCGTCTAAGGACGCCA
>VSDK01029862.1:1032-22361 GCA_009767595.1 Symbiodinium kawagutii
CAGTACATTGTGCTGTCCATCTGGGATAGGCCAATACCGATCAATGCAGAAGAGGCCGAGCAGCGCCCATGCATGCGTGAGGTCCAGGGCAGTTTTCGGCACGGTGCCCAGCAGCGGCACATAGACCAGGCCTGAGAGTGCAGCCAAAGTTGGGTTTGAGGGTGCTGCAGCACTGGCAAGGTGCTTGTTGCGAGAGTCTAACAATACCTGTTCCCACTCGGCTGGACTCCTCTGAATCAATCTGACTCCGCGTCCTGCCATGATCCGAAAAACCTTATGCTTTTTGGCATTGGAAAGACCAAGTCAAGGAAAGCGATGGGAAAGTAAATCTTGGTGTTCCGGAACGGCAGATTACCTTCGGTGATGACCGACTCCACATCGTGCAGCATGACGAAGGAAAGCATAGTGGACGTATCCCTGCTCTGTGGAGCTATGACCATGCCCCTGTCAGTTTGCCTGAGGGCCTGTATTGCCCCTGCCAGTTCCACAATCAGGCTCTTTTACCAAAACAACGGGTCCTCAAACAACTCCCACTCCTTGAACTGTTGCACGAAGCCAATGGAGCGGATTCCTGCGAACAGTGAAGCAACAAACTTGGCAGTCGGAAGAAGGCTATCACTCAGACCAGCAATGACATCTTCCTTCTGCAGGACCGCTCTGGGGTCGCTAAGGCGCCTTTCTAGTGAACTCCTAACCATTGTCTGCTTGTACAAGGTGGAGGCACTGGGTATCTTGAGCACCATGCGAGCCATGGGCCAATTAGGAGGCAATGAACTCAGAGAAGCAGGGGTAGGAATGGCTTTCGCTGCTGCTTCAGTGAATTCCTTTTGCTGGACCGAGACATCAACGAAGCCAGCAAAATTGCGAGCAGCCTCCAGCCACCTTTGCATTTCCGTATCATCGGCATCATCCGATGACCAAAGGCAGTGGTCACTGAATAGCAGGTGATGGGTTGCGACCACCCAGGACCTCTCTCTGAGACAGCCTGTGGTTTCAAGGCCCATGAGTCATAGAAGTGGCCTCGGTGCAGGGGCCACATGACGTGTGCATCATTGTGTGGGTAACATATTCGATGCGGCATGCTACGATCGACATGCAGGAGGCAACAGCCACCGTCTCTAGGGTTGGGACGAACCTCCCACAATGCTCGTCTCTGATTGTCAAGTCCATAGCCCCACAGTAGACCCATGAACTGCCCTCCGGGGAAGCACCAATGCTTCTGAATAGAAGGCTGATAGTTTCGTGCCTCTACCAACATCAAGTGCAGCCTCATGACATGTCGTCCTTGTAGCGAGTTGCAAGTCCAGCCCAATGAAAGGGGGAGCGGATCCTTACAGATTCGGCTTTCTGTAAGTCGCTGGTGCATTGCCGTGTCGGAGACAATTCCTCGATCAAAGTGCTCTTCGCGTGCTGTACTCCGAGCGAGTCAGTATCGATCCTCCTATACCAAACAAATGGGTGCCTGCCAAAGTACAAGAGCCTCTATGCTGCACAGCAAAACCTACTTACAGTGCTTTGGTGCACATTTCAAAAAATAGCTGAGACAACTTGTAGCCAAAACTCTCTTCACAGTTCTGGAGCCATTTTCGCTTGTTGCTCTTGTCAATGTTGACTGACCCCTGGCTAGGCACATTAATATCAGTCATTTCGCAAAGCGGTGCAGTGCTTTTGTTAAGCATTATTGAATCAATGCTTACCTCGGGTTTCTTATGAAAGTGTTTCAAAGCAGTGGTGGCCCAATATTCAATTTCAAGAACTTACGTAGACCTGGCAGAGGTCACGTTAATGGCCCAGCGTCAACAATCTCACCAAGCAACCCAGCCGACAAAACAACCCAAAGTCATCTTATCATCATAACTATCCAACTGTACTCAAGGTGAAACAAGTGAAACCCCGCACTCACGCATCTCAGAAGTCATTCAGCCAGGCATTATCTTCTCTCTTCGTCACAGTCCCATAGCCAGCCAAGATCCATGGTGGCATCAAGCCAGCATGTAACCTCTGAGAACAGCTATCAATAAAAATGACTCCCACACCTGCAGCTTTGTGCAAAGAAATAAAAGCAACCTGTGAACTTATTGACAGCAAGAATGCAATGATATCAAAAAACGGTTTCTGCACAAAATGACAGAGCGAGAGGGGGGCCCCAGCCTCCTCCATTAAATTCGCAGAGCGAAACAATCATCGAAACCACAGCACCAGAGGTGCTGACCTGGTACGAAGAGCACTAGTCAGCTTCTCACCGGGTTCCCTAGAACAGATCAGCGTTTTTTTCCCTGGGCAGTGCCCATTGCACGTGGAATGCAAATTATCATTTGTCCAGAAAGGCTGCAAAAGAGATTCTAAGATCACCACTTAAAAGAAAAAATGACCGTGCAAACCAGACCAGGCGAATTAAAAAACAGAACAAAAAAAGAGCAAACCACCACAACCAGCAAGCAAACCAGAACCAAACCAAGAAACAGCTACAATCCAACAACCGACAACCAGCGCATCATTATCAATCTAAACTGCAGGAAACAGGTGGCATTGTTTGCATGATGCTTCCGAGAGCTTGCTTGAATCCTAATTCCAGCTTTGCCAGGAATATGCGGCCTTTGTCAACGAGAACCTCACAAACGGACGTACCGAAGAAGCGATCTCCCGGTGTCTCTCAGTGGATGACCTGACTCAGCTCCCGCCAGAGTGGCCCATTCCGCATCTACGTGGGCTCCAACCTTTCAAACAGAACTTATATCGAGCCACCCTGCAGCGACGGCTACACAATTCTTGCCAAATAACAGGCGCATGATAAAGACATTTGGTGTGCACTGCTATCTCAGCTGCTGCAGCCGTTAGCAGTCTTATTTTAGAATTTTTTCACGGCATAGATGCGTTGGTACAGATGCAAAACAGGGCACGTTGCCGTTGAGGGATCTTAAAGTCCACTTCCCTTTTTTTTGCCAGGAAGTGCCTATTGCACACACGATGCAGGTCACTACTCGTCCGGAAAGCTGCAAAGACTGCACATGATTTCACATGAGCTTCAATTAAAGCATGATGACCCATGGGGGAGAACCAACAAACAAACCCATCGAAAAGGTCATCAAGCTGGTGGACAAACTATGTGCACAATCTTAAAGTCTACTTCCCGATGGCCTTCTACAGCCAGATTGTGAAGAACTCCACACGCCTGGGCGCCGTAGTCTTTGGCTCAAGCCTTGGCTCAAGCTGTCTCGGTTCAAGTCTCGCTGGTGGTTGCTACTTAGTACTGGCTGGTTATTCCTCTGGAGTGACCGTCGGGAAGTGGTGGAACTACTGAAAGAGACTAGGAGGAGTGGGGTACTAGCCGGGTAGTCTAGTCGGTGCTCTCCGCTGTTCTGGGACAGTAAAGAGATATTTGCCTATAGAGGTATTTGTCTCTTGTTACTCTTGGACCGACTTTTGCCTACAGAGGTATTAGTCTTTCCATTATACTCTTCCACTGACTTGTGTTGGATTTTTTTGTTTTGTGATCAAGGTCTTGACTCTTGATATTTGCCTACAGAGGTATTTGTCTTGAGCTCGCTTCGATCTTTTCTCTTGAGTAGGATTGCGGAAGTTGGTGTTCTCTCGAGATTTTGATTGTTTGTTTCTTTTTACTCTTGATATTTGCCTACAGAGGTATTTGTCTTGAGTATCTTGTGTCACTTTCGAGTGAGTTGGCAGAAGAGTGGGTACTCCTTGGAGTAAGTTCTTCTTCTTTCTTTTGACTTCTGATTTCCTTGCTGAGTTTTGTTTTGCATCGTCGAAGCAGTAGCAGAATTGTCTGACAGCCTTTGACTCATTGCTGGTAGTTTCAGCTTGTTGTTTCAGTATGAAGCCGTTTGGATCATCTCAGAAAAAGCATGAGGGTGCTGTTTCTGATCTTTTATATCAAACTTTTTGTGAGCGAATCGATCTTCGAAAACCTGACGAATCTCTCATCCCGACGTCGGCCATCGGTATCAAACTTGTGGTTCCATACCCCAGTCTTGTGAAGTGTGACCGCAGTGACACTGTCACGGTTCTGAGCAGAGACATGTTAGAGGAAGTGCTAGTGCCTGCTAGTGGCATTGAAAAGTTTGTCTTCATCCTGTACAAATATCATCCTGGAATGGTTGCTGCAGTCAGTGAATGTCTCTTTGAACAGACCACGGAAGCTAGCTCCACGTTGTTGTTGATTGAAGAGGGACATACTGACTCTCACTTGCATGAGATGATTAGTAGCTTCGTTTTTCGCTACCCTCAGCATCAACGATTCTTCAAAAGGATGGAAACTTTGTTATATATTGACCATAACAGCAAAGGCGGTCAGTATACTAACAGCAGTCGCCTATATGCCATCAAACTCCAACGAGATGCCCACCACAATTTCATCAGTTATAATATCCCTCAGAATGTCGAAGCTACTCAAATGGTTGAGCAATGGACGAGTCATTGGAGTATCCTGACTGAAGAACTGAGGAATAGATTGGGTAGACTCCCTTTTGTGAAGGATGTTCAAACAAGGAAGAAAACACCTTTCATCAGCACTCTTTCTAAACAAGATCGAATGGATTTCATCATCACCTTGAAACCATTCAACAGAATTGACATGAGTAAAGTTGGAGGGATCATCTCTGACCTCAACGACTGGGCTGATGAAGCCCGCAAGAAAGCGAGCAAAGCTGACCCTCCAGTGGAGTTCCAACGTAAGCCGATTCAAGTGCCGCTTGTTGCTGCATTCGTTGATCAGGCACCAGTAGACTTTGATTCTCGCCAACTTGTGTGTGCTTTGGACCTCAAGTCGCTCCGAGAAGATCAACTCGATGCCCTTCTCACAGTGATGACTAGCCTGAACCTTACTTTTTACATCCTCACTAGGAGAATCCTTTTTGTCTACGAAGCGGGAGCAATCATGGAAGCTTTGCGAATGAAGTGCGCCGAAGCTGGCCTAGACCTCCCCTTTGGAAGAAAACAAGGAGGCCTGCAGCTTAAAGTATTTGCTCTACCCCAGGATGACTCTAACAGTGGGTTTAGCACGCCTGCAACTCCATGTGCCAAGCGGATCCATTCAGATTGATGTCGCTCATATGGTCACAGCACACGCCTACCATGTGGATGTCAAGTACTTGGCCCTCAAGTGCTGGCTACATTGGTTTGAGCCTGCGGAAGGACCACGTTCCCTTTACCTTCGAGTGTATTATCACTTAGCCTCTGATGCAGGAGTAGATCCACCAAACAACTGGGGGAGAGTTGACTGGACATTTCTCCCAGCCATAGTACGCCGCCTGCATTTTCAGTACCGCCAACAGCAGACAAACAGTGTGCTTTCGAACCAATATGGAGTGGGAGTTGTTGCCACCAGTTTCCTTGATGCCGGCAGACTATGCTGGCATGTTGATCACCATGAGGTCAATGATGTCCTCCCACTCCACCAGCAATATTTCAACCTCTAGCCGGATGTCACCAACGATATCTGCAAGCTTCGTCCTGCTGACCCTTCATTGGACCCACCGCGGATCCTCCCGAGAAATGATGACCTTTGCCCTCCAGAACAACGCCAACGATGGCGTCATCGCAGAATGTACCCTGGGCCCACCAATGCTCGTCTCGCCACAACAGAGCTGGAACTTTTGTTAGAAAGAGTTGCCCTGCTGCAACAGCAGCGCACTCAGATTTACGTACTATTACGAGGTATCCGAGACATTCCTGACGGCATCTATACTCAAGTTGCGTACTTTGAGCATCATCTTGACCTGCTCAGTGCTCTTTTGCAGCTGCACATGGCCAGCCATCCTCGAGGTGAGGATCTGTTTCATACCACTTGAGTGGCGAGTACAGGACCTCTCGTTCGAAGCCGTGCCAATGCCGATTTCAAATATGACCTGCGGCCTGACTAGCGGTTCACAGTTATGCAAGCACGTGCTGTCATTCTTGAGTCGAGCCAATTTCGAGGCCTATGCACGAGCCAATGTTGGCCTCTCCCGAGCTATAGGCGCTACTATCATCCTGTCACCGGTTGACGTGCGAGGATTGGTCGGAATGGCCCAAGTGATAGGCACACTCCAAGCTGGCCTGGGACTGGTAGTGACACATGCGCCTGGCCTAGTCAAGGCACAAAGCTATTTTCAGGAAGATATCGTCGCGGAAGAGGCGATGGATCAAGCTTTGAATGGCAGTGTCATCGGTCAATATCCGCTTCCACTATGTTTAGGGTGGCTAAGCAAAGGTTCGAATGGCCCACGTGTCATTCGCCTTCACTTAGTTCTTGTCGAGGCTTTGCGGTTCACCAGCCCCTTTTCTCAGCACTCGTGTTTTCCGGGTGGCACCTTCATGGGCCTCTTGTGGGGCTATGCTCAAGACAACCAGCGCAAACCCCTGTGGGAGGTGCGTCCATCAGGCCAGAGTTGGCACTTAGCGCACGTTCGGACGCCGGGCCGTCTTCCCCTTCGATATAGCCAGCCAACCCAAGCGCATGTAATGTGGCCGCTTCATCGAGGGCATTTCTATGATGCATGGCCCGTCGACCGCAGTTCAACATTCCTGATTTGGTTCTTAATGGCCACCTGCCCACTGAGGTCTCCGAGGAGTCCCACGATCAGCTTCGTCCCGTTGTGACCCGTACACGAGACAGTGAGACCGCCCAGGTTCCTGACTCGTCAGATGAGGCCTTCTCTTCTCACCATGAATCAGTTGCAGAATCGCTGGATTCAGCAACTAGTCGTAGCCCTGCGGGGCGTACCCAGCGGCGCAAGGGCCGAGCTCGGTGGCAGGTAGTTAATCGCCTGCCAGTACTCATGGAGGAGTCCATTGACCTGGCATATCCTTCCTCAGATGATGCTTCAGAGAGCTTGCTTGAATCCTAATTCCAGCTTTGCCAGGAATACGCGGCCTTTGTCAACGAGTACCTCACAAACGGACGTACCGAAGAAGCGATCTCCCGGTGTCCCTCAGTGGATGACCTGAGTCAGCTTCCGCCAGAGTGGCCCATGGGTCGAATCACTTTCCGCATCTACGTGGGCTCTAACCTTTTCAAACAGAACTTATATCGAGCCACCCTGCAGCGACGGCTATACAATTCTCGCCAACCACAGGCGCATGATGAAGACATTCGGTATGCACTGCTGTCAGCCACTGCAGCCGTCAGCAGTCTTATTTCAGAGTTTTTTCACGGCATAGATGCGTTTGATTTAGCCCGGTTAGCGCCTGAGTGGAAGCTCTTGTCCACTGCCGACTTTTGGCAAAAGTGCTTGATAGCTGAGCTAGCCTCGGCACTGCAACACTCACAAACGGCTGGGAGAGCTCGCTTGGACCCGGCCCGGAGAACCACCTCCTCTCTGTGTTCGTTTTTGCTGGTACATGACACTGGCACAGATGCGAAACAGGGCACGTTGCCGTTGAGGGATCTCAAAGTCTACTTCCCGATGGCCTTCTATAGCCAGATTGTGAAGAACTCCACACGCCTGGGTTTTCTGGGTACTTATGAAGATGGTCGGGCTGCCGATGTCGAGCTTCAGGTTATTGCGCCCAAGCCAGACAAACCCCAGAATTTTTCGCTCATGCGAATTAACCAAGGCCGTGCCAATGTGCAGCCCCAGCGCAGCCCGAACATCCTCTCGTGTGGCAACTGTATGGCGCTGGTCTCTTGGCCAACAACCCCACCGAGCTCCTCGCTATGAGCCGAACCCCAACGACTTGTGCTATCGAAGTCAAAGCCCCATCGCGACAATCAGCCAGTTACTATGGAGCCGAAAACACTTGGACTCACTATGAGCTTGCTGGGTGGGACCTTATGACCCTGTCGCCAGCCCGCTTGATGACTATTGGAGCCAAATACTTTGATGCCTCTACGTCAGTTGAGCAAGTGTATCATAAATACGCACTCTGCTTCAGGAGAGCATATCAAAATAATGCAGCTCTTGCTTACAATGTCCAAGACATTTTTGTCCGTGATGCTTTCTTTGCGAACTCTGCAGCACTTCAACAACGTTATGCTGACCCTGGATGGGGCGCCGCAGATGACCACAATCGTGCACATGCCCACAACGAATGGCTTAACCGCATTCGGTCGCCATCTGGCAACCCGCTCAGAGATGCTGCTGCACGCATAGGCTCATTAGCCAACGCCCCATTGTTTGAACCGCATCATTGTCCATGGAAACATTGGCCACGCACAGAACCTAAACGTAAGCGAGATGACAGAGCGTCAGGGGCCTCTAGTGCCTCGTCGTCTCACCCCAAAGCACATGCCCGCCAATCTGGCTCGCGTGCCGGTTGGCAATAAAGCCCTGCTTCGGCAGTGTATCGCCGCAGCTGTTTACTTAGCCCCACAAGGGCTTAGGGACGGGGTAGGCCCTGACCTGACTCGCTGGAGTCTGGTCTTCCGGCGCGGGGGCGAGCCATGGCGACTTCTGAGCTTCCTTAAGCGACGATGACACTACAGGTCTCCACCAAGAACAGTTACAGCTTGCAACGAGCTTCGGAGGAAAGTTCATCAGAAGAAGACAGAGCAGCTGACAACGGTCTCTCCAGTGACCTTCCCCATGCAAGGATTGCCAGCTGTCGAATGATCTGCACACATTGTTCAATGGTTGAGAGCACCGAGCTGCACAATGCTAGCTACCTCCCATCCCGCTAGCTTCTTCAAGGTGTTCGGCCTTTCCCCACTGCGAAAGCACAAGTGCTAACACAAGTTAGTACTCAGGCGACACACTCAGCGAAGCTTGAACCGAGATAGCTGGAGCCAAATTGCTAGGAGAGTGTTTTCAGCAAGTGCCTGCTCTTGACGTCTCTGTCTATTGCTGATTCGTCATTTCGATGACTGGGAATGTGTCCCTGTCACACCGTCCGCCCTGGTGATTACTGCAAAGGTAGTGCATTTGCATGTAGATATTCAACCTCACCAATTCACCAATTCACTATGGCGCAAAACACCAGGTCCGAGTTGAAAGCCACAAGGGCATGGTCGCCGCTCTATGTACCGACAATGCCATACAAGGCGGGTCTCTCTCTGTGCCCGTGCTGCGAACCAGAGGCTCTGCCTTGCTGCCTTGGTATCGTGGTCTTCCAGGACCTAGCTGAGGAACCATGCGCCCTTCAATTGGGAGAAAAAGACTAGGGAGACAACGAGCGTGATTGAGATAGGGTGAGCCCGAAGATATGCACCTTCACCCGTGTTGTGCTGGTGCTTCCTGACCTTGGTCAGGCAATACTCTTGCGCGGGGGTCCTCTGGGGAGGGCCCCCGCGCCATTGGCTATCAATTCGAGTGGGGGGCTGCGGCCCCCTTCCTTCCTTCTGATGCTTTTGATTCGCCTCACTGGGCTCTTTCCATTTTTGTTGGCGCATGATAGCAACAGGTTTATCTTCTAGCGCTGCCAGATCTGAACACTTCGCCTTCAACTGCTTGAACAGCATTGGCATTTTTCGACGAATGTTTTGACATAGTTGAGGACGTCATCTACGATGAATTTTCGAGCTGGTCAGAGGCAAGAGGTTTGCTCAGCTGTGTGAAGATGAGGATGATGACCTGATAGTCAACATGTGAGCCGAGTGAGAGCGGACGTTTCACCTAGTTAATGATTTAGGTGCCATTCGACTAGATGAACTTGTTTCTGCTGGTTGGCTTTTTGGGGGCGGTTTTGGTTCGGTTTGTTTTGCTGCTTGGTTGTTTTCTGGTTGGCTGGTTCTTCCTTGGTCATCTGGTCATTGGCACTCTTCTTTTCACTTCGCAAGATGTACATGTGACCGAGGCACCGCGCCACAACGGCGCAACCACCAAAAAAAAAAAGAGCTCACCCGTACCGTCAAGCGAACTGCAGCAGAAACCGCCAGGGCCAAGACTAGGTGTTTCCGTAGCAGCAGATTTCTCAAGGTACCGCACTCCAGAGTTGCGCATCAGCAATGGAACCCCGCTGTAATGAGGATCAAATGTCCGAGTTCACCACTCACCCTTAATCGACATGCGAGAAGCTCTAGGTTTTTGCTGGCCAACAAGCCCATGCCCACAAGTTTGCGAGTCAAGTGAAATCGAGTGTCTCCGCTGACATGCTGTTTGATTTCAGGGATTTCTGCTCTTCCTTGCTCTATGAACAGCAGACTGCAGGGGTCTGTTTCATGTTCTTGCTCCTTAACAATCAGGTCCTTGCGAGAAAACACGGCATCCTGCACGGACCCCAAGAATGGGTGTTTTTAGCATTAGTGAGCACGATGTTGAGGAAGGCGGTGGGAAAACAGATTTTTGTGTTGCCGAAAGGCAGATTGCCCTTTGGAGATGACCGATTCCACATCATGCAACATCACAAAGGAAAGCATCGTAGAGGCGGCTCTGCTTTGGGGAGAAAATGACTTGCCTTCTTCTCCCTTAGACCCCTTTTTCTTGTTTTCTGCCTTTGTGTCTTGCCCCCGCACGAGATCATTTTGGCAAGACGAACATTTTGAGCTGCTACTCGAGGATAGCCGCATTACTTGGCTTGTCTGCGATTGCATTCCACTTTCAAAGCAATGTGGAAGACTGGCTTTTACAGGTTGGGTGTTTTGCGACATCACTTGAAATTTCTGGCTCTCACTCCTTGTTTGATGGCTGATTTCACTTCCGAGTTCGCACTCTGACTTCGTCTGCCGGCTCTGTACAGTTTTGTTTAGTTTCACTGTAGGCTAGTTGATGCACTCTCATTGATTGGAATCTTCAGTCTCTTGTAGTTGTCACATGTGACCGCCGCCGCCAGTGCACAAGCGGCGCCCTCGCAGAAAAAAAGCCCTTGTCTCTTGCCCCCTTTCCCTTTATTCCTTTTCTTGGCTTCTGGCCGTTCAGCGACCTTCGGCTAGTGTTCCGTTGGTCGCTTTTCTCGCTTCTTTCTCCCTTCTGCATTCTCCTTGTCCACCTGCTTCCTTCTATTCACCGGCCTTTCGGCTTGTGTTCGGTCCTTCTTTTCTCCCTCCCCGCAGCCATTTTGTAGCCATTTACTTGGCCCTTCGTGGCTACGGGCGCACATGGCGTTGCGGTGCTGTCTGCCTCGCGTTTGGTGACCCCCTGGCTGGAATTGTGGTTGCAGTGGCAAATATATTTATCACTAGCAAGGCTTGCAATTAATTTTCAGACGTCTGTTGCAATTTAACATGATGCTCCGTCAGTGGCCTTCTCAAGTGGATAGATTGATCTTGGGGTCGCATTGTCTTTGCGAAGCTATTGAGAGGACATTGGTAAGAGCTCGGGTTCTATGTACCTTCAGGGAGAGACGATGAGCCCTTCGCCACTTTCCTCTCTAGCTTCTCTCTGGCCGTGTTGACTTGCTTTCGCGGTGACCTAACGAGTTTTTTTCGTTTTGGATGCTTGCTATCCGGTTTTTACGCATCCATGAGCAATTTCACGCTTGAGGTTTCACTTCGTATAATTCTGCTTCGGGCTACAGGCGTGATCGAGTCGACATTGACCAATACTCAGCAATGAATTTCCAGCTAGTGACGATTTGAGAATCTGCTCTTCTCTGCCGATGGTTGACGGGGTCGGCGCGGCATTGGCTGTGCCTCTCCGACTCATCAGGAGCTTGCAGTTCAACCGCATCACGGCCGTCATCCAGTGTGCCGTCATGCTGGCAATGGTGTCTTTGCTTGCGCCCTATACCACAGTGACCACAACTCAGCCTGCATTCACCATATGTACCGGCACTCAGTTTTCTTCAGACGCAGGCGGTGGCTTGACAAGCCTCGTGCCCCTGCAGAACTTGTGGCTTCCGCCTTGCGCTGGCCACTTGTTCTTCGGGCATGGTGCTTGACGCTGCTGCCTCACATTTTTTTCTCAGCAGCTATACTTGGCTACGTTAACACTTTCACGACAACGTACCTGGTTTCTATAAGTTTGCTTTTCTCCTTACTTGAAACGATTAAGCGCACGAAACGTTCACGGTTGCGCATTTTTGGACTCTTTGCGCAAAGACACGATCGGCTGACTGACTTTTGGATGGCAATTTGACTATTTGGCCTTCATGGCTTTTTGGTGTATGGCTTCAACTCTTCAGTTGATTACGGAGGTCTGCACTCATCAACTTGTCTTTGTGCTTCACTCGATTTACACTGGCATCAGATTTCTTCGGATTCACGCTGGCTTTACTTGGAGGTCTCATCTCATTTGGTCGATGCTGTACAGTTTGTGTTGGTCTCACGGTAGGCTCGTTAATGTACTCTCATAGATTGGGATCTGTGAGTCTTTTGTAGTTGTTACATATGACCGCTGCCACCAGTGCATAAGCGGCGTCCTCGCAGAAAAAAAATTGTTAGAAAAGTATTAGCAACTATACTTTTCCAAAGGTTGAGAACATGCACAAGTAGTACCTGCACAAGGCTGGGTGGAAGTTTCCAATGATTTCAGGGTTTAGAATTGATGTTTGAGGTTTCTGGTTTGAGGATTGATGGGCGTATAGGGTTGAGGGTGTTGGGATTTACGGTTGTAGGGTTGAAGGTTTATGGTTTTTGACTTTTAAATTGTTAGGTTTATGGTTTGAGGGTTGATGGTACTTGCATTTATGGTTTTAGGTGTTAAGGGCTTATGGTCTTGAAATTGTTCGGTCTGTAGTCTTTGGGTTTATGTTTTCAATTTTAAGCTTATATTTCCGATTCATGGCTTTAGGGTTGATGTGTTTATGATAATACGTTTATGGTTTTTGTTCTCGGCTCAGGGCCTTCGTGTTTATGTTCCATGGGTTTTAGGGTTGGTGGGTTTATGGTCTTGAGGTTTAAGGTTTATGTTTTCAGGTTTGAGATTTTCGGGTCTTGGGTTGCAGGGTTTGTGGTTTAATGTGGTTTTTTGCCAATTGATGGTGCAGGGTTTAAGGCTTTCAGGGTGTATGGTGATATAATTTAGGTTTCAGGGTTGATAAGTTTACTGTTTTTATTTGATGTTTCCTTTCACGTATATAGTGTTAGGGTGGATGGTTTGACGCTAATGGTTTGAGGAACTGAGGTGTTTGATTTTAGGGATTTGGGGTTTGAAGGTTTTAAGGCATAGTATTGGACTGAGGTTTGATGTTTTTGAATTGACAATTTTTTGATTGATGGGTGTGTGGTTTTGACGTTTATATTTTTAGGTTTGGGATCTTAGGGCTTATGGTTTTAGGGTGTATGGTGTTTAGGGTCTACCTTTTGGGCTTTAAGTTCTTAGGGTTTATCTTTCATTTTTGTTTTATATTTTAAATTTTTAGGGGCATAGTTCAAAGGATAATGGTTTGAGAAGTTTCAATTTTTTTATGTTTATGTTTTTATGTGGTGTGGGCCTCTTAAATCATAAAGCGGGTGGGGGGGTCGGGGGGAGATGCTTTGTGTGATGCAAATTACTTGAGGTTGCATAGAGCATCGATATTGGTCGCCGCTGTTGTTGTTGCTGCTGTTGTCAGTAAGAATAGAAAATAGACAGCAAAAAAACTATTACTGCGAAAAAATGAAATGATAAGAATGAAAAAAAATGAAACATTAGCAACATTGATGAACAATGTTAGTTTGAAAAGAAAAATCGCACATAGTGCAATATAGTAGTAAAAATGAATTGATATGAACAATAAAAAAGCCAAAAAGCCAGAAAACAAAAAACCAAAAAGCAGATAGCCGAAACTCAAAAGTCGAAAGGCAAAAAAACCAAACGCCAAAAAAACCAAAAATCCAGAAACCAGAAACTGTGGGAGCCCGGTTCACCCCTCCAAAAAAAAACGCCCGAAAAAAAACGGCAAAATAGATACTGATGATGAATGGTATGACGATGGTATGACCATGCAGGGAATGATTTTCACGAAGGACATGTAATGATAGTGGTATGGTGACGAATAATATGATGATCAAAGATATGGGGATGGTATGATGATGAATGGTGAAATGATGTCACTAGTTGGTTTCGTAAAAATTGTCCCTGGGTGATATGATTAAGAAAATGATAGTACTGGTACAGGACAGTGATGAATGAAGGTGGGGAACAAACATTTCTATTTCTTGTCATTTTGTAAAAGAACTGGAGGCGCTAAATCTACGAAATCAAAGGCGCGGGGTGTTTGATATTGTTCTGCTGAACTCGCCGTCGGGGAGGAAACGTGAGTCCCAAACAGCGCAGACCTCTGCATGCACGGAGAGGATGTTGCAGAAGCTTGGAACCTTGCGGAGAGAATGTTGATCGTCGGAACAGTAACGTGCTCATTTGCATGGTAGCGGGCAGAAAGTGCCTGAATGAATGTTTCAGCCATCCCGCAACGAAAATCATCCACATGGAAAGATGATCTCAATTAAAAAAATATATGGAAAAATCAATGTTGGACTTTTGGAATACATGTTGCGAAATCCATTATTGAACGCATTGGTTGGCAAGAACGGAATCATACATGAACTGTTTGCATTGTGTGTTTTAGGCACCATTTTCGAATGACTGGAAGGTAAGTTAAGAACAATCTTGCAGTGCCTGAATGATAACAGCACCAGCAACAAAGCCACCTGCAATAGATAGTGACAAAAATCATTGGGAACTTCCCCAGAACGAGGGCCCAGCATCCACCTGTGACCTTGTTCTTCTTGTTGTTGCTATTGAGAATCCTCTGCCACTTTGTGGGTTAGATACCCGACACAAAACCATTTTGCCTTAAAGACTTTGTGATTAAGCTCTTTGTTTTGCAGTTGCTAAGATCAAGAACTGAGAAGGATTAATTTTCCTCTTAATCTCTGCAATTCTCAGTTTACAAAAGAGGTCTGAATCAGAACCCCACTTTCTGGGACCCTGACGACAACAAGTCACACAAGTCACCATTTAGCAAAGTAGCACTGCAGAGGCAACGGTGACGCTAGCGCCGAGGCAAAAGGGAATGAAGTTCTACGAGGACATGTGCGTCGCCTCAGCTGGTGACGTTAGGTGACCCGAGCCCTAGGGTTGTTTGCGGCAGGCTAATCCATGCTACTCCTGCAACAACCTCAGACCCCAGTGATATATTCTTTATTGTAGATTCTGGGATTGAAATGGGGCAAATGGTGCCATTCTATTGATGTACATTTTGTACTCACATTGGAATAGAATGGGGGACGAATGGTTGCAGATCTTGCCATGATTCCCAACCTTGCCAAGGGGATCGCTGATGAGCACTGTCACACAACCCTTGGAGGTCAAGGTATCTCCCTATCCCCCGGATTTCTGCCAAGCTGCTGGGACAGCTTCATCGTCACCAGAAGATCATCCAAGGATTTCTGTGAGGCAACGAATTGGTGTTCCAAAGTTGATATCTTGACACATGAATCCAACTTTGTTTACATCCGTGGATATATTGAGCATGAGCGGAGTTGAAGCGCACTGAGGCTCTCTACCGTGCAGCCCTGCGTACCTACTTCGAGTTCACCTCCACATTCAATCAGTGCCTTGGCTCCATGGCGGAAGCACTCCAAAGGTCTTCACTCGTCTTGGATCAAAAGTGTTCCGAAATGTCTTGGGTCTTGGATCAAAGCTGTAAGTGTCATCGAAAACGGTAGGAGCTTGATCCAGAGAACAGGTATCCCTTTCGTAACCCACTTCCAAATGCCAAATGGTATAACTGAAGTAACAGAGGATCCAGCAATTCATAAGCCAAATTCATAACCATTCCTAGAAAAGTACTTAGCTATGACAGCAATAGAGTTATACCATTTGGTAGTACTATAGCTGTTGCCAACTTACCATAGCAACATATAGCAGCGACAAGCAGTGTGGGACCTTGTGTGGAGCTGGCACCTGGTTCACATGACCCCATCCCCACATTCAAAATCATGGTGAAAGCTTGCAAATAAATCGTTGTTGATGGTGGGCGAAGGGTTAATCTTGGTTCACTGATGAATAAGCATAAGATATTTTGAATAGCAAGCAAAAATCATCGCGAAGCTAGCACTCAAATCAGTCAGCTTGCATACATGAGTACAGCCAGCTGGTCCCCAAACCGTCCCAAAAACGTGATTTCAAACCGGGACAATAAGAGTAGCGCGGCAGTACCAGCATGCGTGGTCAAAGCCATATGCACATCAGTGTTCAGATGCAGATATGGTAGTCCATTCTTGCGCCCAAGATTAACGTATGCGAAATCTATTGTGAAAGCGCAACAGCTTTGTCGCTATACACTGGAGACAAAGGCATGAAACGATGGGGTCACTGATGGTACATCACTTACTGTTTTCCCAAGGTGCATCGAATTAAGCCGTCCATTTTCTGGGTTGCCCATATGTTTGAACATGTTGTCAGCAGCGCTCAAGTGATTTCAGGTCGCCTTCGCCGACGAAGCCTGTGGAAGTTTCTCGCACAAAGCAGGGTGACTACACGGTCAACAAAGCATCCCCCTGCCCTGTATAGTAGCAAGATTTATGTAGGAGGGACGTTTGAACGAATGACCCGACTCCTAAATGTCAAAATCTCCTTAACAATGCTTGATGGTGAATAATGAATCATGAAGATTCATGATGATTGGTGGCTGTAAATTTGGCTTTACGGAGGCATGACGGGCAGTTTTCCAAAAGCAACTGGATGCAGCTGGGCGAGGTAGTCTTAGATAGTGCGCCACCATTTACATTCGACACGTGCCGTATCATCAGCAGTTAAGAACCCATCTTTGTCCAAATTTCGCCAGCGATTCTCACTGATTCTCATCATCGTCATAATCGCCATCATCACCATCATCCTCATCATCGTTATCATCGTCATCATCCTCATCATTGTCATCATCGTCATGAACATTATCGTCATGACCATTATCGTCATGACCATTATCGTCATGACCATCATCGTCATTGTCGTAACCATTTTCATCGTGCGCAGCTGCAAGCACTGTACTTTCTATCAAAAAGTACTCTGCATTGAAGTAGCTTGTGAAGCGAGTATTTTTGAATCAAGGCGGCCGAACATGGAATAGCGGAGACCGAGGCTGACGCCAAGCAAGCCGAAGTGGACTCCTCGCGCTGCAAGGCACAGGGACTGGCTTCCCCTGTCCTCTCCTTTACTTTGAATCATTTTGAGTCAAAACTAGCCATTAGACGACCAGCAATAACGATTGATGACAACTTGATGAGGGTTAAATAGCGGTGACTCATTATGAAATGAACATAGCATCTCTTGATCGATGGACTACAACATGCCGTACCTTGGAAGTCAAAAGTAGCATCCGAATTCAAACAAGACGCATGAATGTCTCAACAAATATGAATGTCTTGTCTCAGGAAGGGATCATCAACAATTATCCAGCAATGTATTGTTTCGTCACAGGACTTGGGTTTGGATATCTAGTGTTTTGAATTTCTGGATATTGTATAATTACAAAAGGGTGCGATTTATGTTTGTGAATATTCATATGTGAGCCTATGTGGTTTTTACCAAAAACTAGACACATTTATGTGTATATATTTCCACCTATAAATACACACATTTATCGCAGAAAAGTTTAGTTTTGCAGTGCGAAACTGTCGTGATACCAAGATTTGACATATTTCACATAACATATCAATTCCAAATCGAAATAACTCCACATAAAATTGATTCCCGGTGGTTCACGAGGAAGGAGCACACCTCAAACCGAACCCAAAGATACAGACAGAATGAAGGACTTGAAACGAAATCGAAAGGAGAAGAAGGAATTGAAGCGACGCGAAGGGTTGTAAAGTGCCCCGCTTTGACCAACTCAAGCGATTCGAGCGATCGAAGTAGTGTCAAAAACCCTTAGTAATGGACTTTTGATTATCCCAATACTACTTGTTTTCATCAGGATATGAAAGAACCTGCTATTGGGTTTTTGACAATACTTAAATTAGATTCTATATACATAGATTTGAAACAGATTGAACAACTATGGTTTTGCAAGACACTTGTTTTTGCATACTGTTGCAACATCCACCTGCTAGACAGACCAGCCCTCTTAGATTCCTCGTAAGAGTCAGCTCGTGGGGGAATAGGACTTTGCAGCTATGCATCTAAGTTGAAGAGGGTCGACTTCATGCCGGGTTGACTGAGTAAGCCATGTCCAACTGCCAGTTGCTGATTGGTCAGGAGCACCAGAAGAAGATCCAGACATGGTCTTATTTGATGGTTTGCGATTGGTTAATTAATGGAGCTACTATG
Source organism: Symbiodinium kawagutii (assembly GCA_009767595.1). Lineage (NCBI taxonomy): Eukaryota > Dinophyceae > Suessiales > Symbiodiniaceae > Symbiodinium > Symbiodinium kawagutii. Next base: position 19,101 of record VSDK01029862.1, read on the forward strand.
TAACCAGTGACTAAACAACAAGACTTGCGCTTGTAGCACGGGCGGGTTGCCCAACGGCCATTGGCGGTTGATTATTTCTGATCATAGGACCTCTTTGGGTGAAGACATGTCACGAAAGCTAGCGCCAGCTAGCTGAGTTGCTCTTGCTTTAGCAAGGTATTGAAGGGGGGGAGAAAAGACGGATTCCTTGAAAGTTCAAGGCGGCCCCCCCCCCCCGAGCGTTCCCGGGCATCTGTTGCAACCAAAAGGTCGCGGGCTCAAATCCTGCCAGGGTCGGCTAGGAGCAGATGCCGCAGAAGGGAATGTCAGTGGTTCTAGTTGGCTGGATGTGTGCCAGCAGCGGTTGCCTAGAGTGAAAAAAACATAACAACCAGCACGATAACCATGAGCTTCCATGTAGTAACAGTCAGTGCATGTCAGTGCTATGACTGTATTAGCATTAGGGGTCATCCTCTTCGTACTCTGCTGCTGTTGTTGCTACTATTACCATTGGTACTACCACCATTATCTATGACTGGTCCAAAAATGTAATGTTTGTAGATCAGAAAATCCCGCGATTGCAGGTGAAATCATTGAACATCACGCAGCAGTTGTTGTGTTTAAAAGTGCCTCAACCTAATTTCGTTCGGTTGAGGCACTTTTTTTAAGGATATTTGGTAGAACAATGGTCTTCATACTTCTCCTTCTACTCTTATTGTTTTTTCTTGCGATTATTATTACTACTATTACTACTACCGCCCACACATCAAGAGCACAAACCCAGGTAATCAAGAGCACAAACTCACATATATAATTCACAATTTGCTTTGTTTTGTTTGGCCTTTACTTTAATTTTATACATCAAAAAAACAGATCCCAATTCAATTAATACATTTGGCCGATTATGTACACCCGGTGTGCTCCTGATCGATCAGTTTCACATTTCTTGCCAGCTCGGCAATTATTGGGCACATCATCTTATATCAACAGAACTCTCCGACATGTCTTTTGCTTGCTAGCCTTCGTTCTCTCCCCCCTGGGCCTCAAGTTGGCGCGGGTCGCCCAACAATCAAGTACCCCTATGTTTTTCACGGCCTAGGTAGGAGACAGCTGAACACGGAATCCGTGGCAGGATTTTGTAGCGTCCTTTTTGATAAGTTTCGGAAAGACAATGAGAGGAAACAGGATGAAAAGGCAAGCAGAAACCAAGCCCCGCTTCCCACACGGTTGGGTCGGGGCAACCGGATGGCAACGGAGAGCGACAAATCCTTTTTGATTCTAAGTGTCAACCATTGAAGTGACGGTCATCAATGACCGCGCGCGTTTTTAAATCATAGGGAATGCTGTCAGACATGGCCAGGCCGACTTCGAAAACTGGAGCTTGCAAGGCAACCTTGGCTCCGGTGCTTTCGGCGCCTGCTACCTTGCGAAGAACAATGAGGGAGTCAAGGGCGCCATCAAGAGCAGCGCGCGCCACGCAATGCTCCAGCATGAGGCTTCGGTTCGATCATTTTCTATTTAACTTTGGGAAGGGCTTCCCATAGACATTGTTTACCGTAACCATTTCTATTTAACTTTGCGACGGGCTTGACAGGATTTTTCATTACAGTCCTTTTCTTTTTAATTTGGGAGGGGTTTCCCATAAATTTTTTTCACCGTGATCATTTTCTATTTGACTTTGGGATGGATTTCCCGTAGAAAAATTTCATTGTGACCATTTTTTATTGAACTCTGGGAGGGGGTCCCATAGAAAAAATTAACCTTGACTGTTTTGTTTTTCCAGAGGGGGTTTGTTCCCAGGATTTTTTAATTATCGACATTTTTTTTGACATTGGCAGGGGTTTCCCGCAGAAATGTTTCGCCATGACTATTTTCTATGAGGTGGTGCAATGACAGGTTCCTAATAAGTGACAATTGCAAGGCAAGGTCCGAAGATTCTTAATAGCGAGATCGAAAGCTCCCCAGATCCAATTTTGCGCAGGCTTCCAAGGGAGACACTTCATGTCGCAAATCCCCCCAGCTTCGCAAGAAAAAAGGGCAAGGTTCGACCAGGTTTGCCCATTCAAGCAGGCCGTCTGAAGCTCATCGATTTCGGAACAGCGATGAGGATGGGCGATCGGATCCCTTGCTTCTGCGGAAGCCCAGCGGTCGCAGCCAGGGCAGTGCGCCAGACAGGGTGCGTTGCCCAGGCACAGCTTGACCAAGAAAGACTGGTCTTTGTGGCTTGGTTTTGGCGTGTAGTTTTTATAACTTTCGGTGGTTTTTGGTTGCTTTTTCCTTCTTTTTTGTGGTTTTTGTTTGTTCGTTTCCGCCGTGTTTTTTCTCTGAGGTGAGGGGCTGGCTCAGAGATGCTTGGGCCCGTGAAGGCGCTCAATGGAACGGAGACTTGTGCCAGCGCCTTGGAGCCAGCAAGAATTGTGCAATGGCGTCCGGGGAAGGATTTCCCAAACAGACGCGTTGCCATGGACATGCTTCATTTAACTTTTGGGAGGGGCTTCCCAAACAGACGTGTTGTCATGGACATGCTTTATTTTATCCTTGGGGAGGGGTTTCCCAAACAGAGGCATTGCCATGGACATGCTTCATTTTAAGAGGGGCTTCTTCCCAAACAGAGGTGTTGTCGTGGACAGTTTGGATCTAATTTGCGGTCCGAGGTACTTCCGTGACATGCTTGCGTTGAATGAATGCTTCTTCCGAAAGATCAAGGAGGAGTGGGCTTCCAAAAAAAAAAGACCTCTTTGCCGGCTGCAGAAGGGACACCGTGAAGACCCCTACAGCATTCAACACCACTTTGTTGATTGTACGAATCCATCTGGGAAACACTTCACCAGAGCGATCGTGAGAAGAGACATGGAAAGCTGATCCGCCATGACCTCTACCCCGCGTGTGGAATTTTGGAACCGCAAACTCGCCCGAGGTACCACTACCATCCAGGCATAGATTAATCAATTTGGATGTATTACCACCGCCGCCCACGGGCATGTCTCTTCATAGCTCAATGTAGGTGCTCCCCAACATGACTTCAGCATACATGAGTGCACGATTTGTTTCGACAACTAAGATCTACTACATCTTCCGCGCTGCAGATCCAGAAGCGGCGCAGATCCTCTGAAAATGAAATTGTTGGTGTGTGGCAATGCTCATGATGACGACCATGATAGTCAACTACAGCAGCAGCAACTGTGACTGCAATACATATTGCCATTACTGCTACTAGCGCCACAACCACCAACAGCGACAACAACAACAACAACAACAACAACAACCACCACCACAACAACC
>VSDK01029862.1:22747-35101 GCA_009767595.1 Symbiodinium kawagutii
CGAAGCAGCCAGAAGCAGCCCACAACCAGCCACAAGCAGAAGTGACAACAGTCATAGAGATCGTTGCCGGCGCGAAGCTGTCGTGCGAGACTTCCTTCATTTTTCAATTTGTCAATTTCAAAAAGTGACAGCAGTCACAGAGATCGTTTCCAAAACGACGCTTTTGTGCGAGACTTCCTTCATGTTTCAATTTGTCAACTTCCAAAAGTGACAACAGTCACAGAGATGGTGGCCAGCACGAAGCTTTCGTGCGAGACGTCCTCCATTTTTTTCAATTTGTCAATTTCAAAAAACGACAACAGTCACAGAGATCGTGGCCGGCGCGAAGCTGTCGTGTCAGACTTCCTTCATTTTTCAATTTGTCAATTTCAAAAAGTGACAACAGTCATAGAGATCGTTGCCGGCGCGAAGCTGTCGTGCGAGACTTCCTTCATTTTTCAATTTGTCAATTTCAAAAAGTGACAACAGTCATAGAGATCGTTGCCGGCGCGAAGCTGTCGTGCGAGACTTCCTTCATTTTTCAATTTGTCAATTTCAAAAAGAACAACAGTCAAACGGATAATCTCCGAAATGAAGCTTTCGTGCGAGACTTCCTTCATTTTCAATTTGTCGACGGATGCCAAACATCAATTTTTGACGACAGTTACACGAGCCAAGCCCGCGGCAAGCCCGCGGCAGAGCTGAACCCGCCGTTTTGCGGAGCTTACTTTCAACGTCGGAGCAGCGCGCTTTTCTTTGGAAAACGCAACATTTCGCGAGCCGGCTATCTACCCAAATTTTACAAAACGAAGCTTTCGTGCGAGACGTCCTCACGTTTTGCGCGTCGACAACTTCAAAAACGAAGCTTTAGTGCGAGACTTCCTCTATTTTTCAACTTGTCAACGTCACAAAGTGACAAGAGTCACAGAGATCGTCTCCAAAACAACGCTTTTGTGCAACTTGTCAACTTCCAAAAATGATAACAGTCACACAGATCGTGGCCAGCACGAAGCTTTCGCGCGAGACTTCCTCCACTTTTCAACTTGTCAATTCCAAAAAATGACAACAGTCACAGAGATCGTCGCCGGCACGAAGCTGTCGTGCGAGACTTCCTTCATTTTTCAAGTTGTCAATTTCAAAGAGTGACAACGGTCATAGAGATCGTCGCCGGCGAGAAGCTTTCGTGCGAGACTTCCTTCATTTTTCAATTTGTCAACGTCAAAAAGCGACAACAGTCACAGAGATCAACGCCGGCGCGAAGCTTTCGTGCAAGACTTGCTTCATGTTAACTTGTCCACTTCAAGAAGTGACAACAGTCAAAGAGTTCGTCTCCAAAACGAAGCTTTCGTGCGAGACTTCCTTCATTTTTCAATTTGTCGACGGATGCCAAACATCAATTTTTGACGACAGTTACACGAGCCAAGCCCGCGGCAAGCCCGCGGCAGAGCTGAACCCGCCGTTTTGCGGAGCTTACTTTCAACGTCGGAGCAGCGCGCTTTTCTTTGGAAAACGCAACATTTCGCGAGCCGGCTATCTACCCAAATTTTACAAAACGAAGCTTTCGTGCGAGACGTCCTCACGTTTTGCGCGTCGTCAACTTCAAAAACGAAGCTTTAGTGCGAGACTTCCTCTATTTTTCAACTTGTCAACGTCACAAAGTGACAAGAGTCACAGAGATCGTCGCCGGCGCGAAGCTGTCGTGTGAGACTTCCTTCATTTTTCAGCTTGTCAACTTCCAAAAGTGACAGCAGTCACAGAGATCAACGCCGGCGCGAAGCTGCCGTGCGAGACTTCCTGCATTTTTTCAATTTGTTAACTTCCTAAAGTGACAGCAGTCACAGAGATCGTCTCCGACACGAAGCTGTGCGCAAGACTTCCTTCATTTTTCAACTTGTCAACGTCAAAAAGTGACAACAGTCACAGAGATCGTCTCCAACACGAAGCTGTCGTGCGAGACTTGCTATTTTTCCACTTGTCCACTTCAAAAACTGACAACAGTCACAGAGATCGTCTCCAACACGAAGCTGTCGTGCGAGACTTGCTATTTTTCCACTTGTCCACTTCAAAAACTGACAACAGTCACAGAGATCGTCTCCAACACGAAGCTGTCGTGCGAGACTTGCTATTTTTCCACTTGTCCACTTCAAAAACTGACAACAGTCACAGAGATCGTCTCCAACACGAAGCTGTCGTGCGAGACTTGCTATTTTTCCACTTGTCCACTTCAAAAACTGACAACAGTCACAGAGATCGTCTCCAAAACGAAGCTGTCGTGCGAGACTCCCTTCATTTTTCAACTTGTCGACGGATGCAAAACATCAATTTTTGACGACAGTCACACGAGCCATTGCTTTAATTCCCATTGCTTGGAATTTCCACTGCTTTAACTTCCATGGCTTGAACTTCCATTGCTTTAACTCTCAATGCTTTAATTGCTTTAACTCTCAATGCTTTAATTCTGCATGCTTTAATTCTCAATGTTTTAACTCTCATTGCTTTAACTTCCATAGCTTTAACTCTCATTGCTTTAGCTCTCATTGCTTGAACTTCCATTGCTTTAATTTCCATTGCTTTAACTTTCATTGCTTTAACTTCCATTGCTTTAACTCTCAATGCTTTAGTTCTCAATGCTGTAACTCTCATTGCTTGAACTCTCAACGCTTGAACTCTCATTGCTTGAACTTCCATTGCTTGAGCTTCCATTGCTTGGAATTTCCATTGCTTTAACTCTCAATGTTTCAACTCTCAATGCTTTAAATCTCAATGCTTTAACTCTCAATGTTTCAACTCTCAATGCTTTGAATCTCAATGCTTTAACTCTCATTGCTTGAACTCTCAACGCTTGAACTCTCAACGCTTGAACTTCCATTGCTTTAACTTCCATGGCTTGAACTTCCGTTGCTTGAACTTCCATTGCTTTAACTTCCATTGCTTGAACTTCCTTTGCTTTAACTTCCATTGCTTTAACTCTTAATGCTTTAAGTCTCAATGCTTTAATTCTCAATGCTTTAATTTCATTGCTTTAATAGTGGAGCATTAGTGGTTCTACATGTTCGTAACACGGAATTTTCTCTGAAACTTCCTTTGACAATCTCTATTATGAGACTTCAATGGATTTCCCGATGTTGATAAACTGATCAACCATCATTCACCATCATGGATCCACCACCTTCCAAAAACCGCACAGCAATCCCCGGACTCTGAAGCCGTGCGCTGCCATGCGCTTCCGCGAAGGCCATGCTACGTCGTGACGTCGAAGCCTTGGCAGTGCAGCCATCGTGAAGGTCCTCCGCGGCTCAGGGACGCTCAGGGCGGCTAGAAATCAGCTAGAAGGGGATGGTTTGAACAGATAGGTGGTATGATTTGACATGACTTCATCATTGAAAAAAGGTATGCCATTTCTTTTGGAAACTAATCTTCCGAACGTTGTTATTTTGACCAAAGGGGTTCGAATCGTTGACCATGCTATCAAGCTTGACCAACTGTGATTCCAAAACTGAAACCAAGAACCGTCACGAATGGGGTAACCAAAACATTTACAAACCATCCACAAACCACGAACCACCAACTTTGACATCTCACTGGTCACAACTATCAACCAACATCAACCCATAGGGGTGCCCGCCAACTGCTTGGAGGTGCCCGAGCTGATCCCTCGGCTGGGGAAGGGCCCAACAAGCTGTATGGCAAAAACCTTGGCTAGTGCATGCTAGTGCCGCATCAATTGTATTGGTTCCCGTCACCAATGTCCAACCGATATCGTCATCATTACAGAAGTTGCAACATGGGATTCGAATGACCTAGAACAGGAAAAAGACCAGACGACCAACAAGTAAGCTTGAAAACCACATTTTTAAAGTTCAACCCCTAAGCTGTTCCTGCGTTATGCCATCCAATCCTAGCTGTTGGTTCAAAAACTGAAGCAGCGGGTTTTGACATGTTTTTACCCAACTCGAACCAATCTGAACCAATTTGAACCAACTTGAACCAAGTTGAACCAGCTCGACCCACCTTGAACCACCAGGTTGAACGCTTTCAGCCCCTAAGAACAGCCAAGTTGCCGCGTTCAACCCATGAGTCGCAGCTCGGTGCTTCAGTTCCCTGGCTTTCAGGTAGCACCAGCTGATCCCAGCCCTACCAAGGTGACGGGTGGGGGAACGGCAACGGTGGACCCGCAACAGGGAATGGGAACAGCTGGTGGTTGCGATGGTTGGATGTTGGAGTGGTTGGACGTGTTGGATGTGTCTTTCACCCTGGAATCACCAGATAACATCAACAAAAGTACGGAAGCCAGCCGGTAGGCATCTGGCTAGCACAAATGGTGGTGGGCTATGGTGCAACAGTGTTGCCTGGCAGGTCTCCCCGCTCCATGTGCAAGTCCTGGCCTCAAATGACCGCCATCCAAAGAATTCAAGGGTTGAATGGCACATAGTTGGAATTCAAGTGGTGTTGTCTCAAAGCTAAAGCATTGCGCATACAGTGGTTGGCTGTGAAGGTGCAGTGTCATGCTAATGGGATTCATTGAATAGTCTAGTCTTGTGCTTGTTTTTGTTTCAAATGGATTGGAGGCTTCTCAATGCACCCTACAAACCAAAACAAAACTATGTATCTATGGCAGTGACGTTACTTTGCCATATTTTGCTCCTGTTCTCCAATTGGTTCTCGAATGCTGGTGTTATATTTGCGAAAGAAGCAGAACCCCTGTCTTTTCTGCTTTGTTTCATCAGCTGTCCTGAAACTTAGTTTGGATGATGCTATGATACTAGCGACAACGACAGTGCAAGTCAGTGTTTGTTGCTAGATCAAAGCCAGCACTGCCGGTGGACAGTGGTTTTGTTGCGCAGGACGCATCCACACTTGGGGATTGCCCGCGAGTGGTTTGCTTTCCATCGATGTTTTGATTATTGGTGGATTCGCAATATATCAGTATATCAACTTGCATACTGTAGCATATTTGGTGGATATCATTGGCACGTCTTGGGTATGCCCATTGATATACCCAATGTCGCAGTTGGTTTCAGGGACGATCAGTTGCCAAACCGGTCTTTTTGATGTGATCACGACCGCAGTGAACCTGAAAGAGTGGATCGCGCGTATTTCCGAGCGCTCAGATTTATGTTTATATCATATCATAGCCACGTTGTGTTCATTTCCTTCCTGACCATTGTCCACGAACTCTAGCTTTTTCGCAGATTGTGGTTCTGGTATCCTTGCACTTATTTTTTACACACACAGATAGATATATGTATATATACATATATTTATATATATATATATATATATTTTTGACATTTGTACACAGATGTATTTTTTCACCGGACTTCGGTCGTAAAGCAGATGGACTGCCTGCAGGAACAGGCCAAAAAGTATTTGAATTTGTATCTACGTATAATTACATTCATTTTAAAAATGGCCGCTGAGCAATGTATGCCACATGATCGATAAACCAAGAGTGTCTCACTATGTCTATGTATACTTTATATACTTTGAGTTATGCGTATATAATATGTATATTATATAGTCCCATACATAATGCTTTGCTGAACGTGTAAACCGTGCATCTATGTATAGATGTACAAGCGGTGCCCTTGAGGACATGCGAGGATCATGTGCTGCACCGCTGCGCTGGCGGCGGGGGTTCGCCCAATGCCGGCAGGAGCGAACGTACGGCAGGTGGTTAGTGGTACTGCAATCCTTCATGGTTCACTGATTGATGGCATTGATAGCAAATTGATGTTTATTGTTTGATTGATCGTGATGATTAACGACTATAAATTGCTGATTGATGACTCGTACATAATTCATGATCAATGGGGACTCATTGATGATTGTTGACAGTTGATTGATGTTTAAATATGATAAGTAATCATAATCGGGCAATTTTGGGGAAGATGGCGACCTTCGATGCTGCTGGACTCAGATTAAAAGAAAAAACAATGCAGTTAACACGACTTTGGAAGACACGGTGTTACGTGGTTCAGGCAATACACACCACCATAGTCGAAAAGTGTGGCCGAATACCAAAGGGTGTTCATCCCCATTGTCGGTAGAAAGTTCTGTGGATTGATAATTGCAATGGAAAAACTCCGCTTTATGATTGTTGATGCGGAGATTTTCTATTGGTGTAGGTTGACATCATACTCTCACCTGAGCGCGTCACCGAACCAAGGCCAGGTTGTGGTCTTCGTTTGGGCCATCAACTTGTGCCCCGATCACTTGTGAGAAGTTAGAAGCCAACCTTTTCTGGCTCGGGGACTTACTTGACGAAGGAGTCACCAAGCAAAAGAAAGATCTTCATTCCTAACTAGCGTTCTCCCTGCAATAAAGTGAACATGCTGCATTCTGGCGCATTGGTAGGCTGAGGCATCAGGGTTTTCAACATTTGATCGTGGGTTCATTCCAGTTGCTCGATACGGGACCTTGCAGGAGGAACATGGCAGATAGGAGGACCAGCGACGCAGGGTCGCGCACCAGAAGCATAAGTCGTGATGACGATACCAAAAATTTCTTCTGGTATCAATACAGACAGCATAGACACTGCGATATTGTCGGACAATCTTCATGACTTATTTTGTCGAGATGGTTCATGCGGATATTTCTGGCGCTTCCCCATGGGGATCCTCACTTTGGGTGAACCTTCGGGTATGTGCCACAAAAAAAATGACCATGGTGTTGACGGTCATGCTGCTTTGTGTTTGGGACCGCGGGGGGCTCAAAGTTTGGATGTTGGTCTCTACCATGGGGATTCCAATGTTGGCCCACCACTTTGGGCCAGCATCTCATCAAGCCTCGTTTTTGGCCCCAAAAAGATGCACCACAGAGTGCTTGGTTTGGCCTTTGCAAGTAGCGTGCACCTTGTTTGAAATTAGAGCAGCCTTGATTTTTCCTATTTGCATTTCTTATGTAGAGCTGCGTCCACCCATGAGACTGCACTTTTGCCAAGTTGCTGCATACGTTACTTTCCATAAGCCTGTGAACGTCCCAATTTCGAGGAGCTGCGACGGCTATGGATGAGGGTCACCCTGTTGACGTCGACGTTGCAGCCCGAGATGTTCAAAAAGCGTCAGCCGAAAAGTGATCCAAACAGTCGGGACCTGAATCAGAATTTGGACACTCACGCTGAGCCATGTACCACCCTGCGTGTGAAAGCTGGGGCCGGGCATTCTACATTTCCTGGCACCCTTTTATTCCTCCGAGCAAGACGTGTTTCTGTGACACTTGTGAATCTGGTTGCTGACATGAATACTGCTCAGCTTTGCCTTGCTGAAATGGACTTAGCTTTGTTTGGCTTCCTGCTGGGTTCCAGACTTGCCTCGTTTTGGGAGTGTGGTGTGAGAGTGGACTTTACGTTGTGCATACCACAAATTACAAATGCCACACCTAACCTGGCAGTCCAATTGTTGGTGCAAAGCGTAACAACCAACTCAAGATGCTGTACTGTCCTTTAACCAATTCTCTTCAACATTTTTTTGGGTAATTCATAGATGTCGAAAGGCAAAATTCAAGTAGAAAAAATGGAGGAGGGGCCTCTCCGCACCATGTGCGCCAAATGAACAAACTATTTGGACTGATTGGTTTTAACTTTCGAGCAAACCATCATCATAAGCTACGCAGTCAGTGTCCTGTGCTTCCTGTCATTTCATGACGTCCGCCGAGTCCTCGGAGCACATCCAGGAGTGGACCGTCTTGGCCATGTCAGATGTGTCACCCAGTTGTCTTACCAGGACGAGTTGGCTGGCGAATATATTGACCTGGTCCCAGAAGATGCAGAGTTTGAGGCACAGCCTGGGGGTTCACAATGAAGAAACATAGAATGACGTGGTTGCAGAAAGTTTCAAGTCAGTTTGTGAGTATCAGACAGTGTTCTTAGCACTGGGATTTGAATTTCTGTCTTTCTTGTTTCTGGATGTTTCCATGTTTAGGTGCGCTTGAACAGTGAAGAAGGCCGCTACATGGTCCGGCATCCCAACAGTTGAGTCACCCGGCGGCTAGATTCGGCTCTTCAACTCAGAAGGAGACAGAAGAAATAGACATGTTTGAATTTACGTAGTCTTTCATTAGATGTTTGCATTAGATGTTTCATGAGATGTTTCATTGTTTTGGGGAGATCATAAGCAGTTGCGTTACTATCATTACGCGCCATTATTACTGAATCATTGTCAAGCATCACTATCGATTTCTCTGAAGCCTTGCCAAGAAATGGAAGCAATCTAGGCAGCCAATCGCAGCGTCGAAACACGAACGTATCGCCAGACAATTACTTCTAAGAGGCTTTGTTTTGGCACCAAGAAGAACAGAATATAAGGCAGTAGCGGGTACTACCACAGGTTGGATGTTATCTAAAAGGATGCATTTTTGGTTTTACCTTTTGTGCATATATGTTTTTTGTTTTGAACAAAAAATGTGGATACAAAGACCTCAACAACTGAGCGTTTTTGCTACCCAGGTGGCCTCCAAGAAGTTGGACAACGACGCCTGGTTCCTCTTGGAATCTCCCCTGGTGTGCTGGCCGCTCACTCAACAGGAAGGTGCCGCCATTGGTCTGCGGATTTTTTGAATGAAAAAATCAACAAATGTCTCATGTTTCATGCTGTCAAATCTATGTCACCTTGATATTCGTGTTGTTTGTTCCGTTGACTTCTTTCTGCAGCTGCAAGTGCCTGCACCTGGGCCTAGGCTGTTGTTCGTTTGACAAGAGATCGAATTGCCAAAAGTTATTGTGCAAACAAATAGTATGTGTTATGGCAATCTCAATCTCCGTGATGTTGACAGATTAAGAGACCTTGTCAACATTGACAGATTCCTTACAAGACATTGAATTTATTGTAACTGCCCCATGGTGTCAGGTGAAGCGAGTCTGTGTGACTTTCCAAGCAGTTGGTGCGAGGCGCTCTGCCAGGGGCATCATAAGATGTACTCCGCTTGACACGTTTTTTCCATACCCACTACTGTCAGATGTGCAGTCTAAGGCCGGACATTCCCCAAATATATGCTTTATGTAAGAGAGAGAGAGAGAGAGAGTTGTATTTATGATTTCGTTCGTACATGGTTTCATGATTTTACAGAATTGAATTATGTACATAGATTCGTTGTTTTTTTCTGTCAACTCCTTAACTTTTAGAATGTATGGAACTCAACGGCAGGACTGCTTGCGTTCACTTCCTGAGTCCAACGAATCTTCGTCTTCCTCAAGACGTAGGCGCAAGGGGCTGGGCATCAGCTCATGTCCCAAGAATTGTGACCTACATTGCATTTGGATTTGGTTTGTTGCTAAGATCATCTGCTTCCCTCCTTTGGGCATTTCTTTGGATCAAGGAGGTTTTCTTTGTGGTAGCGACTGCTTTACAAATCTCTATTCATAGTAGCTTTTTATGGAAAAAATACAAATCTCAGCTTTATAAGAATAATGAGCCCAAGCTGAGACTCGACGAGTTTCGCAGGTTGAACACACCGACTGCCCCGAGGCCAGTGACGTTCACAAGCACAGGGCTTGTATGGCCCATTTGATCAGTGCACAATGAACGGTGATTGGCACAACCAACGATCAGTGGTTTGCTTCAGAAGATTCTGAAGTTCTGAGTTGTTGCACTTGATTGAACCTCTTGATTTGATTTCCCACTATTGTGATGAACCAGGTCTTATGATGTTTTATATTCACACTTTGATTCGTACCATTGCAACCCATCACTAGTGATTTCCGTCAATAAGCCCAGCCAACATTACGTGATGTTTCCAACAGGTGGCTTGGTTTGGCTGCTTTGGACACCATCGAAAGTTGAATTCGATTCATGGATCAGAATGGCTGATTATCCCAAGCATTCGCTGAGTCTTGCCGTACTTGGTTGCCTTGGGGCTTCCTTCAGCGCGTGAGGCTTTGCGACGCCTGTGCACAGCGCGGTTTGCGCGAGCTGTTGACACAGGACCCTCGACGTGCCAATTCCAGAACCCTTCGCAGCCCAGCAACAGCAACTAAGAGCTGGAGTACCATCATCGGGATCACCTGAACATCAATCTGACCACCCTCTCAAGTAGGGAGAGGATTCGTTTGATTGCATCATTTCATTTCTGTCAATTATGTGTTTGATGTGCATTCTTTGTGTTAATTATTTTCACATATGTGTTAATTTTTCACCTTTGTGGATAAGGAGGAGTTGGTCTCGTGGCGCCGCTGGCAGCAGCAACGCTCTGCCCGTAGCTGTGTTGGCCTTGAAGCCTTTGGCCGCTGCTTGGCCCAGGCGCGTTCAAATGCCAAGGGGATGACTGGTTGGGGGAACGGCTTCCGTTGAATTGGGTTGGTTGGGTATGGTTAGGTTGTTTAGTTGCTTGGTTAGCTTGGGCTGATTGGGTTGGGTTGGTTCTCGGGGGTTTGTTGGCTTATAGATTTGTCAATCGGCAAGCAGCCTTGCATTGTTTCACCCAGGGACAGCAGCTCAGGCAACTAAGACAACTGTCGACCAACGAGGCTCCAAACCCCTGGTGCAAAAAATGGGAACACCGTTTGCAATCAAGTTTAACATCTGGGAATGCAGAAAGAACGGTGTATCCCAGCGCGATCTTTGCTTGGGAAGTACCACCATAGACAGCCCCACTGCGTGTGTTTCCCACTATGAAGGTCACCGGATCGGATCCGTTCGAAGTTTCGAGAACCTTCGTCAACTTGTCAGCCCAGGGTAGCTCAATCGTTTTCAATGATAATGATGACAAAGGATGGATTGTGATGATTCTTGATGATAGTGATCATGTTTGCCAACTTGTTTCTGTTAATTGATTTTCAGGAAAGTGACCACCGCAGCAGGTGGCATCGATGGCATGCAAAGCCAAAGAGGCCATCACCTTGGAGTCAAAGCTGAAGACTTGCCGAGCCATCAACCAGAAACCTGTTGAGTTTCGCACTCGAAGTATCTTCAGATCACTAAAGATATGAAAGGATGGTACTACTTGTAACATATGGCAGGTTCAATTTCATCCTGAGTTCCCTCCTGTGAATTCCGCAAGCTTCCTTTGTGCACATAAACAGTCTGTCCAGACGCTAGTCTTCAGATGGTAATCCATGCCTCTGCCAATCTTAAGCTAAGGAAACAGCTCAAAACCGCTCCCTGAATTTGCCAAAATCCTTCCACCGCTCAGGCAGGTTTGGATACCACCCAAGCCGTTCATTTCGCCTTGAAGCCTTTTGACAGGCGGGGACAGAGCATTGCACGAGTGACCGTTCGGTAAGACACCTTCAAGGCATTTTGATGGAAAACAGTTGGAAGACACTCTTGAAGAAACATCTTGATATATGAAAGGCACTCTTCAGACTACTCTTGATACAAGTTGGAACATGGTCACATGATACGATGCACTGCAACACTGTAGCAAGACATACATTTCATCAAATAGACACTATATGCATGTTTATATAGACATGTTGGGTATTTCGTATATGAAATATGGATATAACTGACTGTATGCTTTGCAATATGAAACTTCTAATTCTGTTTTGTGTACTTTACTAAACCTTTTCAATAAGCTTTCTGTTTTGTGTTGTGTTTGTGTTTCTGGAGCTGAAAGCAGCGCCATCCTGTGCAGGCTGCAAGGCCCTCCCGGCGATGCTCAGGTGCTGTTTGGGGACCCAAGTGACTGGAAATCCTTTGCAAAAAGGCCACCCCTAAAATGCTAAATCAACACTTGAAAGTTGATTAAGTTCATTGCAAGATTATTACTATTCATAATGTCAATTTTGATCAGCATTTGCTTGAATCATTTTCTCACATAGTCCTTGGGGGTGGTCCTTCGAGGTTGACCGTATGGTAATGATCAGGAACAAGTACCATCATAGTTGACATGATGATGGCGTGCCATTCAATGGTTGGGAGATTGGTAACCGGTCCATATTCTTTTCATCAAAAGTCCCTTGGATTGATATGGCAACTGATCACCAGCAAGAAGAGATCAATCAATGAAGGGCGATCGCCAACTGAGTGACATCAAACCTTTATTTTGAGGGTGCAAATAACTACCACCATGAACAGGGACAGCTGACCATGTTCTGAGGGTAGCTTTTGAAGCAAGTGGTAATTGTGCTTAGCTAAGAGCTGTTTGGCTGAAGTGATTTTATGCTTGGCCACTGAAGCATGCTTTCAAAGACTGTCCAAGCCTAGGTCACCGAGCTTTCTAGCTATCGGATGAAACTACCATAATTGATCCTATTAACTTGTTTATTGGCTTCAGTCTTTCTCAACTCGGGAAACCAGGTAATCGAATGAACGTGGCCTGCTCGCATAAACTACCCTGCACTACGCAGTGCTTTCCCAATACTTTTTTGCGGCGGTCCTGTTCTATTGGTCATATACTACTACTGCTGCCGCTACTAGCGGTGGCGGGGGGGCGGAG
>VSDK01029862.1:35170-46628 GCA_009767595.1 Symbiodinium kawagutii
TGCCGCTACTAGCGGTAGCGGTGGGCAGTAGCGGCACTACAGCGAGCAAGTAGGTTGGTTGGCTGGATGGTTTGTTTGTTGGTTGGTTTTGTGTCCCATTTTGGGGACGGGTTCTGCATTTTGCTTGGCGGGCACCCTGGATCACCAAGAGTTTTCCTGAGATAAGCAGTACGGAAACCAAACAAGGCTGCAACGTTCTGCAAAGTGAAACAGGTGTTTAAGTAAGATGGTTTGCTTTTACGGTCCTTACTGCTTCATTACGAATGCTTTTGGAGACTATTGGCCCTGCTACAAACATGCAATGGGTGTTTGGTAGCGGGCATGATTCATGCCAGGAATAGCTATCGTGCAGGCAGCACAATCAAAAGATACAATTCTTTGCATTGCAAGATTAGTTTGCTTCTGCCTGTATTGTTTTGACTGCTTCGAAGGTGCTATTGACATTTCATCCATGGTTACATGGTGGTTTTCACAAGTCGCATACGCTTGGTCCCGCCTGCCGAGGCTCCATGGCACTACGCTGGGGAACTCAGAGGAACAGCAACATTGGACAGGGAAGGTTCCTGTCTATTGTCATTAGATTTTTCATTATGTAGATCTACACTTCATTATTGTTTTGCATTTGTACACTTCCAGAATGAAACTTTCCTGATATATCAAAATGTCTGTGGCATGTCGTATTTGAGGGAGGTTTCTAGGAATGGCAAAACCAATGAATGAGATTAAATTGGTTTTGACCAGACATTTGGCTTCTGGAAGTTGTGATTTTGGTCGCGATGACACCCTTTGCACCATGTGAATGATCGCAAAAAAATCCATCATGAACCATGATGAGCTGCGGCGAGGTCAGGATGCATGCTTAAGTTCGAACATGTCTTTTGTGTTTCGAGTTTTTAACTTGAGTTTGTTGAGTTCGAATTTCCAATTGATGTAATACTTCTATATATACTTATGATGTGTTGCATTGTTTTGAACATATTCTGAGTTCAATTGTGACCACTGTCCGGGGGACTTGTCCCAAGGCCAGCGGAGGTAGCTGAAGAGCTACGAGTTTCAGAGCCATTCCAAAGCAGGCACCAAGTGGCACCAGTTTCATGGAATTGTCAGAATTGGAGCCACTTGGTGCTATGAAGAAATGGAGAATTTCAGATGCAATCTCTGACTAGTTATGATGGGTTCATGCGCCTGGCATCCACAGACCTGGCCCAATCTGTGGCCATCAAGAAGGCGAGAGAAAGTTGCTATATGGGAAGATCTAGTGAAGTGAGATACTTCTTTTTTACTGCTTACTTGACACGATCGCCATATGGGTGATGCCTGGTGCTCATTGTCTTCCCAAACCAGTATATGTGATCCCCTTTAGGACAAAGAATCCTTTCATCGGATGAACTCTCCAGCAACATCAAGTTCTGAGACCGTTGCTTCCAACTGCGGTGCTGCCTTTGGTTTGAATGAGTTTCTCCGACTTATAATTGAGAAAATGCAAGTAAGGATTTGATAGAATAGATTTGTCCAGGGGTTCAATGGAATTGCTGAATCTTGTTGACAGCTCAAATTGGTTGCTGGTCTTGTTACCACATCTCACTTCAAGTCTCTTCAAGTCTCTTCTGGACCTTAAGATTCTTCTCATTTGTTTGTCCACGCTCCACAGTTCCGATCGTTCAGGCTCCGTGAGAGACTGGGTTCGGACGCTGATGTGTTGCTCTCCGAGGAGCCGGCTTTCTGGGCAGAACACAAACGAAGACCACCGTAGCAGAAAACAACGGAGTCAGCTCTGGGGTCCACAGAACTTTCATTACAATTTGAAGCGAGGTTTTACTTGATATCCGTTTGGGCAATTCTCCATGAGCGACAAGACAACTGCCGTTTCTGACAGAACCCATGCGGCTCAGTCGGTAACAGTTTCTTTGAACAAGCACAAATGTGATCAGAGGCAGGCTTTAGAATGACCTGAACATCCCAATCACTCAACAACCACAGCCACAGCCTTACAACCTGGGTGTTCTTCTACTCCGATTTCTGGCGTTTAAATCTGCACTTCTAATCCTTTTGCTTCATCCTGAAGGCAAATCTCTTAAAGTAAACATTGCGAAGAAGCAGAGAGAGAGAGAGAGAGAGAGAGAGAGCGAGAGAGGGAGAGAAAGTTCCAAGTTCCAAGTGCCGAAGTTGTTGGGTTGATTCGAAGCCAAGCCCTAGACATCTGGGCCATGGACACGCCGCGGTGATGCCGCCGGGCGGCAGTTCCGCCGCCGATGTCGTTGTTCAGGCGCGAACAGAAGACACAGGAAGTGGCAGACCGCAGAGACAAAGAGAGAAGAAACAAAGGTAGAAATAGAGAAGAAAGAATAAGAGACATTCAATAGAGAAGAAAGAACAATAGAGAACAAAGAATAGAGAAGAGGAAGATAGCATTCTTTGAGAATAAGAGAGATAAGCGGTATGATAGAAGAGAATTCAATACTGAATTGAAGTAGAGATGTAACAGGCATAGAGACTGGGATTGAGCAACTTCATGACCATTGTAGAGATGATAACAAGCTGAGAATGATGACAGGATGGAGATTGAGAACTGAAAGCTGCTGTGGCATAGAGCAGGAAGGACGCATTGTTCCACCAAGCAAGATGGAACAAGCTACGTATGCTTGTCGACAACTTGTCAATTGTACTGGTTGTAGCCGTTGATTGGCTGTGCCAGGTTCCACTGGCCATCCTTGCCACAGACATGAGCAACCAAAGATTCAAAATACCAAGGGACTCACAAACATGTTGTTGAAAGCATGCAAAAAGATCTTGCATCCAAAAAGATTGGTGCCCAAATCTGGCATAAGAAATTTCACAGGCACATTTGAGCGTATGTTTGCATGCCCTGAAACTGAACAACAATAGCATCCTCCATGGATCAACAAAGTTTGACGAATCGTGATTTGTTCATTTTCAGTCGTTGCACCATTGGGGGATCGCCAATCCTTTACACCAACCATAGGTTGTTACATCATAGGTTTACTTTGAGTTGACAATGCTTTGTGGTAAAGGGACACTGTTTTGTTTTGCTTCTCTTACCGGTTTTGCGATGTTTGTAAACCTTGTTTTGTTTTGTGGTAAAGGGTTGTAAACCATTTTGTGGTATGTGGTTTTGTTCATAGGTATCTTCTTGTTTTACACTGTTGTATAGTCATGTGATGGGTAAAGCTTCGTGTCCCTGGCAGGCACTGCCGCCAGTGGCCACCTCCGCTGATCAGACCTTTTGGTTACTTGGACCAAGGGCTTGAAAGGTGGCTTAGAGCGCGCCAAATCAAAGGCTTCGTAGTCAAACTTGTTGATTCTATAGGTCTCTTGCTCATAGTATGGACATGTACAAGTAAACATGGACTTCCCATGTAGAACTTTTAATGCCCAAAATGGAAATACGGATACAGCATATGCAAACTAGAAACCTGTGTTATGTTCTCATGTGTTTTTAAATGTTGCTCAAGCAGACCAGTCATATGCTACAAATAGGCGCTTGTAAGACCAATCAGTTGGTGACCATTCTTCAGACTCAGACTGTCCGAATCACAAATCTGCCCAATGTCTTCAGTCATGGTGGGATGTTTATGCAACAAAAGAATAGCAGAACCGCGAGTCACAGCTGTTTTTTTTCTACGGCGACCTCCATTCAGCCACTCATTCTGAGCTTGTTGTGGGTAACCGATGCAAAGATCTTCCCCCAAATGCAGAGTTTTTCTTTGCAAAGATCATTACAAATCTGTGGTGGGCCATTATGCCCAAAGCGTGATTTCCAGCAGCCATGAGAAGTAGCTATTCCACCATCATCGCAATTTTTCTACATTTCTCACGGAAGGTCAGCAGCCAATGATGCCTCTTATGCGGGTCGCTTGGGCATCCAGAGTCTGGTGAATGTGAACAACTCCTCTGAGCGGCTTGGAAAGCACGAAAGTCTGAGTTTCATGTGGCCACGACTTTCGTAGTGGGTTTTCCTAGTGACAGGTTTCCTGGTGCTTTTAGAACTCTGGGAATGCCACCCAACTAGATATCGGAGAAGATACAAGGGGGTTACCAGGTTTTCTGATGGACCTATTGGCCTTTTTCCGACAGTTGTTCAGGGAATGAACATTGCTGGTCTTCTGAAGCTTATTCTGGAGCATGTTTGAATCTTACAATGTTTCTCAATAGATGATTAGGCTTGCTTTGAGCTTGATGTCGATGCTGACATGCATGCAACATTTCCATTGAAGTGTTCAAATTAATACATCAAAAGACCTGCATATTGGGTACCCAGTTGCTTGAATTACATGATTGCTTCTTCAAACGCATATGGACGATTGGTCAGTGGCCAAGTACATATATTACCCGGGTGGAAGTGATTCGGCGCCAGGCTCTTGCACTTGGCACATCTTCAATCGAGGAGAGGGATGGGAGATGGGAGTCGCGTTGAAATCGCGGAGTTTTCTCGGCCTTAGACCTCTCTCTTTGCAGCACGTCAGTGGAATTTCAGCATGACCTTCCCAGTACAACCAGTTGTAAATTTGATCAAGATTGAAAAGATCGCCAGCAATCTTTGTTGGTCAACAGTTGCACCTCTCCGTTTTGTCGTTGGATCACAGCAGCAGCTCATTTTCCGTCGCCATGGTTGCCTTCTGGGGATGGATCGCAGCCTGGATCGTTGTGAGTCCCGCGTTGGGTAAGAGCGGCAAAGGCGGCAAAGGTGGGAAACATCCGACGATCAGCTATCGATTTGCTCAGTTAACTGATGTGCACATCGAGCCGTTCTACAACCCTGAGTGGCTTGTCATGTGAGGTAAGGTACCAGTTGTACCCAACCTTGCTGCATCAGGATGACAGATGGCCATGCGAATTGTTTCCTCTGTAAATATCCTAGTCCTGCTTTGGACTGCTGTTAGTCTGAGGAATGGCCATTTGAAGGGCGATGTGTGCCGAGTTTCAGAGGCCTTCAACAAGTCGGAGTGTGCCTTTGCGAAAGTGCCAAAGTGGTGCCGTCAGAAATGCCTCCCCTCAAAGAGCCCCTTAGGCATCAGGCCACTGAGCACCGTCTACTGGGTATAAAGGTCGAACGAAGAAGAACTAAATGTCGAACAGAACAAGGAATGAACACAGTGAGATGAAGAACAGAACCCAAGTTGTAAGGACAGGGCCAGGACAACCTGCCACAAGTCCAAATCGAGAGGCTGTTTGCAGCTTGTAGATATGTGGTAAAAGGCTGATACTTGGAGGGTGCAGTTTTGCATGCCAGCTGACCCACATTGGGCACCGTGTTGGGTGCAGAAGTTGCTTCAGTCCCAATGTTAAAACAAAAATGTACCCCATTTTGGACCGGTCGTGAACCCCAGTTCCTTTAGCTTGTTTGCAGAAAATCTGTGTTCTTCAAATATGCATTTGTCATATCGATGACCAAGCATTATGGTTAGACAAATGAAAGGCATGAATGACTTTCAAGCTTCGATGCATTGGCTTAAGGGTGGGCGTGGAGGGAGCTCCTCACGTTTTGATTGCGATTGTGCCATGGGGACTCGGAGGCTGCTTGATACTGACTGGGATAGCATCGATACAGAGACTTTAGTGTCTATTCTGTCTGCTGTCTGGTCAGTGCTCAGTGCCAGATTGATTGGTGGCCAATTCGAAGCCGTGCCGTCACCACCTGTGCCTGTTGGGACGTCAGCTCGTGATAGGCGTTTTTCACAGGCCTCTGGCAGTGGGCTGCGGCCTCCATTCACCTGCCATTTTCATTGCATGTATTGTGAGTCCCGTTGTACCAGACGTGAGGGGCACACTTATCATAGTTGCTTTGAGCACCGTCATCGTAGACAATGATGGATTTCCGTAAACGCTGGAAAGAGAAGAGTGAATCTGCTGCGCACGATGTGAGTGAGTCGGGTAAACCCACTACTGCTGACTATACACGTGCTTTTGGTATGCCTGGCTATTCGAGTGGATTTGTTTCAGAAGATGAGTCAGACTTTCTGCAATCCGCCGATGTTTCTGAACCTGCTGCAAAGAAGTCCAGGGTTGAATTCATACATTCTGATGATGTGGATGCTGCTGCTTGTGGTATTGGCACTTCAGGATCTTCAGGTGTGGAGCAAGACCCTTTGGGACAAGCAGTGGGCAGCGCTATGATCAAGCATACCAATCGAATGCAGTTCAAATATCCATGGGAGAAAGGATACCTTTCCAAGTTTTTCGGGAATGACAAGGCACCGGGACTTGGCCCGCCTTCAATTGCACCTGGGAACTTGAACTCTGTTAAGCTCTGTGTTGAAGCTAATGAGAACGAAGTTAAGCCGGTGACCATGCAGTTCGTCAACGAGGCTCCCGCTTCTAGCATGGTCCTTCAGGTTGTGAAAAAGGCGGACAGTCTGGTGTTTGTTGAAGAGAAGAAGAAACGTCGAGAAGAAGTGGTTGCAGCATGGTGGGACCTTCTTAGCGAAGATCTTACAAGCAGTGCAGTTGGACGCAAAATCAGTGTTGAAGCCAGCTGGGACGATTTTCCCCAGTATGCCTACGTTGTTCTGGATGCGATTTTTGCTGTGAAGAGTGCCAACACTTTACAGAATCGTGTACATGCACTCAAAGCGGGCAGGGACTGGAGGCATTCGGAATCACTTTCTCACTGGTTGCCAATGGATGAGAGGTCTGCATGGGACTACGTTCGCTGGTTGAATGACTCGCAAGCTGCGCCAACCAAAGCTGCAAGCTTTGTTGAAGCCTGCCGGTTTGCGTGGTATCTTCTGGGTGTCAATGGCTGTGACCAGATTGAACGTAGTCTTCGGATCAAGGGACTAACTGCCCAATTGCATACACGGAAGCGTCCATGTCGCCCTGCTGATGTCTTGACAGTCCATGAAGTGAAGCGATTTCATTTCATCCTGAGTGATGTCGAACGACCTCTGGCTGACAGGGCTGTTGCTGGACATATGTTGCATCTTCTATATGGACGTGGAAGGTGGTCGGACCTTCTTCATGTGCAAGGCTGGTTCATTGATGATGATTGCAAATATCTGGAATTGGAATCCAGAGCTCACAAGGGAGCTCGCAGCGCTGATGTGAAATCGAAACTCCTCCCTGTCGTCACACCTTGGAGAGGAGTAACAGATGAGTCATGGGTTGATACCTATGTTGCAGTCAGAGCTGAGTGTGGACTTCCTTTTCCTGTCGACGAGCCATGCCCTCTTCTCCCAGGCCCTCTTCATGCAAATGGACAGGTCTGGGCAAGAAGATACATGACATGGCAAGAGGGGTCAGCCTTCCTGCGGCTGGCGATTGGTTTCGAGAAATCTTCAAGCCGACGGATTTCAACGCATTCCTTGAAGTCGACTGCAATAAGCTGGTGCAGTAAGTTTGGCCTGGATGAGAGCACGAAAGCATTGCTGGCAAGGCACATCAGCGCCATCTAAAATCCTCAAGCGTTGTATTCGAGGGATTTGCTATCTCCTGTACTTCGTGCGTACGAACAGATGCTTGCTGCAATTCGTTCTGGCTTGTGTGAACCTGACAGGACACGTTCAGGTATGGTGTCCATGACGACGCAGCACATGCAGCAGTATGGGATGCAAGCCACGACAGTGGGAGTGCCAGCCACTCCAGTGTATGCCTCTGATGGAGTTGCGCCTGCCACACCTGCCATGCCGGTGCCCGTGGTTGAAGTCCCTCAGAAGACTGGCTATGTTTTGATCAAAGACGAACAGCCTGAGGCAATTGGTGACTTCATTGAGGTCTTCTCTTTGCCTGAGCCTGTGGAAGATGAGGCACTTGCGCCGGAACCCCAGGACATCGGATGCATGTCCGAATCAAGTGAATCTTCCTGCAAAGAATCTTCAAGTGACGAAGATGAAGGGCCACCAAGACAATCCGGAGCCTCCATGCCATCGTATGTTCAGCCAGCCCCTGACTCAGGCTGGTATGTGAACTCAAAGTCATTGGTGCTGCATTGTTTGCGTAATGCAACCTCCTTCCGATGTGGAAGGCCAGTGAATACGGTGTGCCGGAAGCTTTGATCACTGCATTGAAAGCTGCAGGATTTACAACATTACGGCAGTTAGCATTCGCTGTCAATAGACCTGGACAGGAGATTGACGATACAAAGTTCGAAACATGGGTCACCACCATCAATGGTGGTACAGCCGCATCACTTGGAGCAGTGGCAGCCTTGAAACGACTGCACTTCGAAGCAGAGATAGTGCTGACATCGATGATGCGATCGGCTGTTGAACAGCGGGTGTCAGAATCATCAACTCCGAAGCCAATCCCGTATGCAGAGAAACCATGAGGTTGGATCGTTTGAAAAGAACTCTCAATGGAGTCCAGATTGAAGGCATCTACGACCAATATGATACAAGGGTGTTGAAGTACTTGGAGCCAGCCAAGTGCACGAGCCGTGAGTTGGAGATCACTCAGGGGATACTTGACAAGAAGCTCAAATTAGATGCCTCTTCACTATCGACCAAGGAGAGCAAATCGACCCATGATGAGAATGTGTCCACGGCTGTCCATGTCCTTCAGTGCTTCAAAAGACGCGCCATCGCCTACGAGTTCGCAGGTTTGATTTCATATGATGCCCACGAGAAATACATCAATCGTTTGATGAAACATTTTTCCATTGAGCCTCCACCTCATTTTCAAGCTGTCTCCCTTACACAAATCTTGAGAGCCGACAGAGAAGTGTTTGTGTTTTGCAGCCAGAACACAGGGGACATTCGTCCAAATGCAGCTGGAGTTAAACCTTTGGATGCAATGCTCGAACGAGCCCTGGCTGACTATGGTACAGCTTTTCATCTTACGCCGCTTCCATCCCAGACCTCTGCCCCTCCTCCTAGGCCTGCCCAAGCTGCTGAATCCGGTGTTGCAATGTCCAGTTGGCAGAGGCCCAATACAAAGGGTCGCAAAGGCAGAGGCAAGGGCAAACAGCCCATGAAGGGTGCGGGTGTCGCACCTTGCGGCTTCGTTGGCTGTGTTGGAAGAGATGCTCGCGGTCGCAATCTGTGCTTCGATTGGAACATAAAGGGATGTGACAAAGCGCCTGCTGGAGGCTCTTGTGATAACGGGAGGCACAACGGTTTCAACTTGAATTGCTACAAGCCGCATGCTTTCTATGTGGCCCATGCTTCGGAGATGCCGGCCAAGGAATGACTATCAGCTGTGAAAGCTGACACCGCGCAGGAGCCACTCAGTTTCACAGGCTCAACACCCATCGTTTTGGAACTATTCTGCGGGACTGCAGGCCTGACTTCAGCCTTTAAAAGGCGAGGCTACGTTAACAGTGTTGCTGTGGACAAGTTTGCCAAACGGCATGTTCATGCCCACGTCATTCAGATTGACCTGACGCAACCAGAAGCACAATCCTTAGTGATCGCATGGGTGCGTAGACCAGAAGTTCGAGGTGTCTTCATGGCCCCTCCATGTGGTACCTGTTCCCTTGCCAGGGAAATAGACTTAGTCTTGCCGGACCAACCGCAACCTTTACGTTCTGTCCTAGAACCAGATGGACTGGATAACCTGCGTGGCGATGACATGGTTCGAGTCAGTCAAGCCAACATTTTGTAACATTTCGTTGCTGAAGTCATGGATCTTTGTACTGATTTGGACAGGTTTTGCACGGTGGAAAATCCCAAGAACAGCTTTTTCTGGTTGGTGACACCTTGGATTGAACAACGCAATGCTGAGCATTTGGTTTATCAAGATCATCAGGCTTATTTTTATCCAAATGGACGAGGCTTGCAACAAATTTTTCTCAGGTACAACAAAATTGCGGGACGCGCGACGGATTGCGCAAGCATGCTGACTGGGGTGTCTTACGCAAGGGCAATAAACGTGTTTATGCTACATCTCTTGAAGTGCGTTATCCTTTGAAACTGTGTGAAGCCATTGTCGATGCCTTCGTGTTAGCCTTTGGTACCCAGAACTGCCTGGTCCCTTCTCCTGGCGTTGCATTGAATCCTGCAGCGCAGCTTCTCTCCGGGCAACAAAGTTGCAGTTCTAAAGTGCTTGCCTTTGTATTTGAATTTTCAAGCCCTATTGTGATTTTACATGGTGATGCTGACCAGGTCGTTTGGCGCATTCCGTCTCCCAAACAACCTCATTTCAAACTGCTCCACCCTTTTTCTGCGGGGAATGTGAGCGATGTCGAAGAACTGCTATCAAACGTACAACAAGCTTGCTTGAGTTTTGGAGTAGATGGATCTATGATTTCTTTTTCTGATGTGGGAGGCTGCAAACATGCATGTTTCTATGGTGTGCCGTGGGAACCTGAAGATTTTGTGGTCAGAGCTATGGAAAATCCCCTTTTCTGGCTGTGGAAACAGTTCTTCCGGATGTTCTGCGTGATGTGGTCTGCAAGACGGCAAGGATGTCTGATTGGGACATTGGGAAACACAGGCATGAATTTGCAACGCGTTGGACTCGGCGTGCAACTGAGCTAGTCAAAGATGAAGCTGCCCTCAAACGTTCTCAAGACGAGCGTGTAGCTGCAGCTACTAAGTCGAAGCGTATTCTGGTTTTCAAAGAGATGCTTGAATACTTTGACTATCCCGATACTGCTGTGGTCGACGAATTGATAAATGGCTGTGACTTGGTGGGTGAAGTTCCGTTAACAAACATGCTGCCTGAGAAATTCACACCTGCAACGCTTTCTGTTGGTGGTTTGAAACAACAAGCGATGATGATGCGTGCAGAAGCTTTGGCATCAGGGAAATCATCTGGAGATGCTGATATCGACGACGCAGTATGGAAACAGACACAACAAGAAGTTTCTGACCAATGGCTTGAAGGCCCTCTCATTGCTGAGAACGTGCCGATGGATGCGCCCATTTCCAAGAGGTTTGGAATTCGCCAATCGGGGAAGATCCGTTTGATTGATGATTATTCATATCCTGGTGTGAATGCAAGTGTGTCGTCGTTTGAGTCGCCTTCCTTACACACAGTTGACATTCCTGCAGCTCTATTGTCAGTATGGTTGGATGAAGCTGCAATTCCTGGCTCATGTTCACACCTTCGTGCTCGGACTTTCAACCTTTCGAGTGCTTATAAACAACTTGCGTTGAGCAGGACTGGAAGGGCATTTGCATACATATCTGTGTGCAATCCAGTGAGTTGTAATCCTGAAATCTTCCGTGCAAAGGTGTTGCCATTCGGTGCTACGAGGAGCGCGCGCAGCTTCCTTCGACTAGCCCGGGCCATATGGTATCTTGGCGTTCGCAGCGGTTTGTTGCTTTGGACCAATTTCTACGATGACTATACATTGTGCTGAGAAAACCGGAGTTAGACCGCAGCGCATCTCAGATTGGCCGGGTCTTTGCAGAGGCCGGCAAGAAATGTGTGCCATTTGCTGAAGAGTTTGAAGCACTTGGTGTGAAATTTTCAATGTGTACACCAACCCGCGACTACTGTTTGATCTCCAACACTGAGCGTGGGGTTACAGAGATCTGCATTGGACTGGATGACATCC
>VSDK01029862.1:46638-57778 GCA_009767595.1 Symbiodinium kawagutii
CTGAACCGACTTCGTGCACAGCGATTGCGTGGTAGGTTACAGTTTGCAGACGGACAGCTGTATAAATAGTTTCTTCTTGGATTGCTTCAGGAATCTGCTGAAGTCTGGTCGGCCGCGCGAAGTCAGGAGAGCAAGGCAGCAATCGAGTCTGCTTTTCACTGATGCCTGCTATGAACGTGATGCAACTACATGGGTTTCTGGAGTCGGAGGTGTTTTCATACAGCCCGGCGAATGCGCCAGGCAATTTTTCTCAATTGAACTTTCTGATGAACAGCGCAAAGCACTTGGCGAACTACACAAAAGCAAATCATCTTTGAGGCTGAAACCTTAGCTGCTTTGATTGCTCTGTTACTTTGGCGTAACGAACTGACTACGAACAAATGCATTGCGATGCTTGATAATGAGGCTGCAAAGTTTGCTTTTATCAAAGGACTCTCCGACAATGCGATGGTGGATGCACTGGTCAAGAAATTTGTAACTGTTGAAACTGAATCTCAAACAATTCTCTGGTTCTGCAGGGTTCCATCTTACAGCAACATTTCTGATCCACTCTCTAGGGGAGACATCGCTGGCTTAGCAGATGCAACAAACAGAACAATGATGCTGAGCTGATCCTACGCGAGCTGCTTTCTGGAATTGGGGTGGATGAGGCAGCTCGTTTGTCCCACAGGAAAAAGTGAAGCAGAGCGCAATTGAAGCGGTTTGGATCAGCCATAAGCGTTTGTCATATCGATGACCAAGCATTATGGTTAGACAAATGAAAGGCATGAATGGTTTTCAAGCTTTGATGCATTGGCTTAAGGGCGGGCGTGGAGGGAGCTCCTCACGTTTTGATTGCGATTGCCCACCGACCTCCCCTACAACCACCGTTTCACCTTGAGCCATCACCCTTCAGCCTTGGATGAGGCAGCTCGTTTGTCCCACAGGAAAAAGTGAAGCAGAGCGCAACTGAAGCGGTTTGGATCAGCCATAAATCCCAAGATAAGGGTAAGACCTGCGTTTTGCAACCCTTCAAATATCATATCCAATCTGATGTTGGGTTCAAGATCAGTTCAAGAATCACAAAAGTCTGAAAATTTGGCTCTCCCATAGAATGATTTTCCCAGCTGAAGCCTTCTTGGTGATGGTTCACGCATGCTTGAGTAAGAGGCCCGGCACCACCCCGTGACTTGCTCCAGGTATACCTTTCAAGGTCGAACCAGAAGCGAAGTCGTATCCTTTGGGCCGTTTGAATTGTGATCCACCTGTGGCGTTGTTGCGATCTGTGTTGGAGCACATGTCTCGTGTGTCCGAGAAGGAGGGTTTGGATCGGCCCGAGTTTGTGATCTTCACGGGTGATATCCCTAGTCATCAGCTGTCCTGCCAGTATCATCAAGCCCGGGTCATTGAGCTGGTGCCTTGGCTTTCGAGAAATTTTGTTTGATCCCAGAGTTTTTTTTCAGTTTGAGTTTTTGAGTTTTTGAATTTATTTTCGATTTTTCCTGTTTTTTGTGTTAGAATTTGTTTTCATGTTCTTAGTTTCTGTTTTTGGTTTCTTTTTTCAGTATCTTTGTGCAGCGATCCCAGAGTCCCAGGGCGCCAGCCCCTAGGTGATTCAGATGATGGCCAAAGGCATGAAATCCGTGGCAGACAAGCTGTACCCAGCAATGGGAAACAACGATTCTTGAACGCCCCGAGGATTGTCCATGACCCCCTAAGATGGGTGTTTCCGTCATACTTATGGTTGGAAGTTGGAAACGAGTGTTTGAGTCGATTAAATTACTTCAGGACAGTTTAGGGAGATAAGATTGGATGGGTGACACACCATTTTCGAAACTGTTTTCTCTTGCGGGTCAGATGTGATGATGATTTATCAAAGATACTGTAAGTTTTGTTTCAAGGTTTCATGTTGTTTTATCTTGATCTCTGAGTTCAGGGTCCTCTAATTACTGAGTTGTTTCATCTCTTACTCCTCTACTTCGTAAGGACTACTTCCCGAATTACAACATCTCCTTCGAGCCCAACAACGACTGGCAGCAGTACGTGGCATCTCTTTATGCTCGCGAAGGCATTCTCCAAGGTCCAGAGCTCGAGACTTTCGCCAAGGGCGGATTTTATGCGACCTCGCCACGACCCGGATTGAAGCTGGGACCAAGACCGATACTCCCAATGAGTGCACTCTTTTCTTGATGGCCAAAACCACTATTAAGTATCCTTCAGCCTTCATATGTTTTTTAAAGAGTACGAGTTCGCAAAACACAACAATCCACGTCATGCAGTGACTTTGATGAACTTCGTCCCTGACTGTGCACCTTTAGGAAATTGATTGTGCTGAACACCGTGGTTTGGAGTCAGAAGGTTTTGGATTGGAGCGGTGCCAAGAAACGGCATGTGACTCACCATGACAGCATCGCTGACGAGAGCCTCTACAAGGGTCCTGATGCTCCTCTGCCGGGTGCTGATACAAGCGGATGGAAGTGGGATCAAGATGCAGTGGACAAGAAGGCATTCATCAGTTGCTTCTCTTGAGATGCTCAGGTGCTACTGAAATGAAGAGCATAGAGCTGGTTGTTTTCTTCATGTACAATTCTGCATCGATTGCTTCGGTGAAACAGCCCTCCATTCGAAGAATTATTTTGAAAGATGAGATCATCTCAGGGAACTGTGAACGGAAATCACAACGTGTAACATGAAATGTCACATGTACATTTGATGTGACATCTGACGTGGTCCATCTGATGTGAGGTTGTGATGACCGACCAGCCGATCCATACGATCAACTGGTTTGGGCCAGGAAGGAGTTGGAAGCAGCGCAGAAAGCACAGGAACGAGTGATCATCGCAGGGCATGTGCCTCCAGGGAACAAGGTGGGCAGTAACAACTTCTGTGAGACACATCTCAAGGACTTGGAAGAACCTGGGCGAAAGAAAGAAAATGTGTGTAATAATTTGTAATAATCTATTTTTTCAGTTCTTCTTTGCTGTTCTGATTTTGTGCGATGCTGGGCCACCTTAAGCCACCTTTGGCCTAGCTCTCAAGGATTTGACTCGAGATTTCGCGGACATCATCGAAGTGCAACTGTACGGGGACCATTCCAACGATGAGTTCCGCATGGTTTGGAGTGAGGATGGCCCAGCGACGGCCGTTTCTTCGGTCTTGGTCAGTGCTGGGGTCACACCGCGAAAGCATTGCAATCCATCCTGGAGGCTTTTTGAGGCGCAGCTGTCTAAGCTTGTGGTTTGACATGACTTCAGCTGTTAAGACATGCAGAATTCAAGAACTTTGAATACGTTCCTTCAGATCAGCACTCTTTGGAGTTTCTTTCGCAGAACAGGAAGGTTCACATGGGGATCTGACAGTTGGATCAAGGTTTTGGGCTAGGGAGGTCTCGAGGACATCATGGACATCCGTCGCCCAACATGTCAACTGAGTCTCTACAACATGTTTCTTGTAATCTCTGGAGCTTGTTGAATTCTGACATTTTTCTAATTACAAACAGCGTGCCTCTTAGAGGTTGGCTTTGTTTCAAAGCAAGATCTTGAGGATAGCCCTCAGCAATTCGGCAGGTGTCAGATGAGCATGAAGTTGTGGACTTCACGCAATTCTTCTTGCGGTTAGCAGACACTTGGCTCAAAGATGGTCAGTCCGGTGTAGGGACTGAATAGATCTGAATAGCAGGCTCACCTCTGAGATTTCTTGTGACTGAACAGGCCGTTCCTTGAAAGCTGTTGCAGTTTGAGATTCATTCATTTGCACTTACCTTGCGTTCTTTTTACAACGAAACACCATGCGAGGACACTGATATCCGCCTGACGATGGAGAAGAAGCTTGTCCTGAATTGGAAAGAGTTTTCCTTTGTGTGTCGATCGCAAGAAATGATGTAAAGTTTTGATCCCTCAGGAAATGGCATCATATAAAGTTGTTTATCTCTAAGGAAATGGGAGAAGTTGCATCAAGAGGGAAGAGACGAAGAACTTTCGTGGAAGTTTTGGGAGAAGCAGTACTCTTGGCGCGAACAGTACGGAGTGGGCCTTGACCCAGAGGAGCTGCAAGAAGTGTGGCTACAACTGCAGCAGCTCGACAGAACCGCTCAGAGTCAGAAGCAAAGAGGTTCTTTGTTGCGATTTATTCGACTAAAGAACCCATTCATATTCATATGTATACCATTCATATTCATTCATATTCATTGATTCTTTCTATGTTGTACCCATTCATTGTTTCTGTGTCCTTTGTCTTTTAGGAAAAATCCCAAGTTGCTTCGAACGTATTTGGCGCACATGTTCTCACAGACCGTGGGTTCCAATGACTACTTCGATTACATTTGCGACATGAGATACTTGGATGCGGAGGAGAACGAAGCTTGCTCTGCGCCTTGTCATGCGCTTGGGCTGCCCCTTAAGTGAGCATTTGTGAGGGTTTTTTTGCCCCTTAAGTGAGCATCTGTGAGGGTTTTTCCTTTTCGGCTTAGGCGAAGGGAGCATTGCTGGCACCGGATGCTGTGACCTTCAGCAGTTCCAAGTCATTGAGAGAGCCCACACTGGAAATTGCAAGCGACGAAGGATACGAAGGCATGGCGATTCCGCTGGCGTTGGCGACGTCCGTGGGGGTCAACGCGGTTTTGTTGGTGCTGCTGCTGCGGAGCTATCTTCGCAAATCCGAATCTTCAGGCAAACTCATTGCAAGATGAAGACTTGTTGCCACTTCAGCTTTGGTAAACAAAAATTTTCTCTGAAGTCTTTAAGTCACATTTCTTCAACATCTTCAATTTCTTCCAGATGTTTGACAGATGACTTTGCTGCACAGGTTATTTAGCAATGGCATGAGAAGCTGGAGCTGAGACCTGCCCAAAGGATGGCAGAGCTCAGCTGAGGCACAGCTTATGGTAGCGTGTTCGGAGGAGAAAAAAACTGCAGATGTGGCAGATCTGACTCGATTCCAAGCTCTTTCCGCGGCTCTTTTTCTTGGTGCCAAGCTCTTTCGTGGCACCTGGCCTTAGCCAGGCGTCTCTAGGTGTTTGTGTGTGCATATGTCCTTGTAACGGTGTCTTCCAATGCGTGTTGTTTGTGATGTAAAGACACATCCTGGTGAAAAAGTTGCAGCGTTGTAAGGCACCGGTGGTTTCGTAGCCAGGAAGATGCGAAAGACCACTACGGTGGCAGCTGTGCGTGCAGCAGAAGCCCAGGGAGTTGTGACCTACATGCAGGCACAGTCAAGTTGTCAGGTAGCACAGGCAGATTTTTTAAACTTGGACACAGTGTGTGCTGAGTCTTGAACAACTTGGACCCAGCGTTTCTGTTGTTTCTCATTACTCAAAGAACTGACAGTTTGCAAAAGAATTTTCATAAAGTCCAAGTATGACTGTACCTGGCGCAGAACGTAACGGACTCTGGCTTCGACTCTCCAAAAGGAGCCGGAAGTTTGCTGCTGGAGTCTCAGGTGATCAGCACGGGAGGATTGTTGTCCAACGACCATTCGAGCAATGCGAGTTGCGAGTATCATTCGGACCACTCAGCATTGGTTGCTGAATATGGCATCCAATTGGTGAGTGTCAATTTCGCTTCTTGGAGAAGACATGATGTAACCAATGTGTTGTAGGTTGATAAGGGTGGTGGTATAGATAAGATTGCGGCTGTTGGTTTCTTATTATGTGCAGGATGCCGACCTATCTACCCACAAGGTAGATATGACCAATCAAGCCATGCTACCATTTGGCAAAATATGGGAGCCTCGTTCAACAATCGGTTTGTTTGGTTCCTCAACTGCCTGGAGCGGTGTAACAAAAAAAGCAACTGTTTGTTTTGAACCATCCTTACAAAGGGGCTACGATAACCCAGGGGTAGAATCATAGAGCATAAAATCCAGTAATGAGATTTGCCAAGTGGTTAATTGACCATTTGATGGAATCCTACACAGGACCCATGGTTTAGTTGGATGGTTGTTTCGAAGAATCAAACTGCCTGCGGTATTTCGATGATGGCTACAAACCATGAATGTGGACTTCTATTTTAGGAAAGAGTTCAACTTGGATGGTCACAGGTGAACTTTTCCTTTGAACAATTCTTGCCGTTGAAAGAAAGAGAGATCCCATTTGGGCCATGCTCAGAAAACCACTCCCGGTGATTTGGGATCGCCGAGGTCCAAAGTTGGCAGCCTTGGGGGTTTGCAACTCAGTGAAGTGATGTGCAGTTCTGCACAACGCTTTCTTTGCGCTTTCTCTCTTAGACTCAATGAAATTGATACATTTTGATGCATTTACTTTGCATTGTCTTACTTTTTTGTCTTCTCTTTTTGGCTTCCTTTTACCAACAAAATGTCTTTTTGGCTTCTTTACATGCATTTTCCTCACTTCTCTTTTGCGCTTCTCTTACATTTTCATGCTCTTTCCGAGGTGAAAAGGAACCGTTGAAGTGGCAGATCGACACGGGCGAAGGTTTCCTCAGAGATGCCCCAGATGACGCTATGGGCGACATGATGGGCTCTGGTATGGCCTTGGCCAAGGCTTGGGCTCGCACTGAAAGAAGTTAGGAAAAAATCTGAATAGAAATATACTTTCAGTACTGGACTGACTCTGTGGAAACTCTGACGTTTTGGAAACACTTTTTGTGTCCAAGTGTCCAATGTTGTTCTTAATGCTTGAGCATGCCAATCTGAACTTGCAGATCTTAAAGACTGATTTTAAGGGATTGGGCGCACTTATCCGTTGCAAATTTGGACATGGCAAAAGTTACTCAGCATCGAAAATGGATGGCTTTCGGATGAGAAACGGAAATGTTTGCTTTTTCTTGGTATACCACTGTCGAGCACAGCCTTTTAGTGCTAGCCTGGTTGCCTGGAGTTGCCCGCCCCCTGAGGGTTTGATGAGTAAAAAGAAGGGAAAGAAAAAAGGAGGAGAGCCAAGCGCAGAGTGGAGAAAAAGATTTGTGTTACATCTACGATCGAATTCAATTTTTCAATGCATATATATATATATATATATATATATATATTTGTAAACATATATAGATTTAGATCATATACATATATACATATATACATATTACATTTACATATTACATTTACATATTTCGATAGGTCAATTTCTTCATGTCTTCGTTCGGTTCTCCAGGAGTTGCATCTCTACTGAAGGGACCCGGAGATCCTCCTGAGGCAAACAGCTCCGGGGGTCAACGCGGGCGTCGTTTCTGTCGTTGCCGAAGCCGCGCCCAGGTGGACCTGGCGGCGTATTTCATGCAGAAAGAGCTGCGGCAGAGCCTCGACTTTTCACGACTCGCCGTCCGCGAACTCAGAACGCACAGCAGAAATCAAAACAAAAAGAAGAAAAGAAACTCTTACATTTAAATATGTTAATTTTGTAAAATCTTTATATTAAACTGCAGTATTAAATCTTAATGGAAAATATCATAGAAATATATATATATATATCCATATGTCATGCAATATAATGTAATAGAAATCTATACCTGTTTTCTCGTCCCAGTACTGCGATTGCAGGTTTCAAATACCACATTCCAGGAACATCATTAACCGTTATATGAAGCATCATGAGCCCTTACAGACACGCATGTAAAAGATGTTTTTTTAAAGTAAAAATGGGTTTTGAAAAAGTCATTTTTTTTCACATCTTTGTTTTCTCAACTGATCTTCAGCACTGGCCAGGTCCTGGAAGCTGCACAGCTGGAGAATTCCATCGGAAAGGCGTCGAACACATGGTGAAGCGTTAACAATGAGGTACTGTAAGGAGATACTTTAAGGAGATACAAGGAGAAGATAAGATAGGAAATAGGAAATAAGATAAGAAGATGAGTCAAATCTCAATTGAGGAGTTTTCTTTGGAGCAGCCGTTGCCGCTTGGCGAATTCCACTGGTGCAGGCGAGCGCAGCTGCCAACCAGGTCGTGGGGATCACGGCAGAGTATTTGAACCTGCCAGGCCTGAGTTCCGTAATCTTTTCATCTCTTTCCATCTTCCGTGGAAAGCTTCGTCCAGTTCTGAAAGAGTTGGGTTTGCGCCAGGCTTTCCCCCTCAGGCTTTGCAACGACCACCGGCGCCCAAAGGATTCGGAGCTCGACCCTCCGACATGGCGCCGCAATTCCTGGATTTCCTGTACCAAACCCCGTGGACTCTCAGCTTTCACATTCCTCACATCGTTTCAGCTGTGCACATGTTCTCTTTGTCTTCACAAGTTTCCCAACTTCCAGGAAAGAACGTGTTGCTGCTGGTCCCAACTCCATCTTCTCTCTGGCGGATCCTTATGCACAGTCTGGTGGTCCATCGGGACGAGAGGCCGATGTTTCTGAGAACTGTCAACTTCCTATGTGATTATCCATCCAAAACACTTTGAAACCATGGACATCCATGGAAGTGGACATTCCATTTCCTGGGAATGGCAATATTTCAACCCTGTCAATTTTTGCCGGCCTGAATCGATGAAGTTTCTTTGCATTTAGTTTTTTTGCACCAACTAGTTTATGAGAATTCTCACTTGAGAGTACTTTGCTTAGCAAACATGTTTGACGTTTTCGGTGTAGCACTGTGCTTTGTATCACTTTGTTTTGCAGGTGCATGACTTCTTTGGCTCGCCACCATTGCCAGGGGAAACTGACGAGAAGTGTCTTGTCGAAATCTGCATAAAGCTCGCCCTCTGAAGAGAACGAAATGAAAGGAATATGAAGAGAACGATACAGAACGATACATACAGGTTCTTTTTATTTTTTTTCTGTTTGCTTTGAGAAGACGTTTCGCGATAGCAGTAAGCAGCTGACAGACGGACTTGGCTGCTTGAAAAAAGCTTAGAGCTGTGTAAAGCCCATCACGTATTCGTTGGAAGCCAATTTTTGTCATTTCTTGTTGCATGATGCCAGACTTGTCTCCCATTCGTCGCCCACTTGTCTCCCACCTTTTCTCTCCCGTTGGTTTGTCCCTTGTCTCCTACTTGCCTCCCGCTTTCTGATGCCTTGGGCCGCATGATGCCAGACTTCTCTCCAATTTGTCCCCCGACTTGTCTCCCATTCCCCAAACAGGTCATCCGCATGGGGTTCTTACTCCTTTAAAAGCCCCGCTTCGGCCGCATGATTTGACCTCTATCTCTGGGTTTGCGTTGCCATGCTCTGCTGCTTTGCGTGCTCTTGGCTGCATGCTACACTTGTCTCCCACTCTCCCACTTGCACTGGCTGCTCTGCATGCTGTGGGCCCTATGGTGCTATACTTTTTCCCAACTTGTCTCCCATGCGTCTCTCATTTTTTCCTACTGAATTTGTTTAGCTGCTCTGGACGCTCTGGCCTCTCCAGCCGCATGATGCTACACATTTCTTCCAGTCTCCCACTTACTTTGGCTGCTGTGGATGCTCTGCGTGATGCCACACCTGTCTCACAATCGTCTATCCGAAGACATCCACATCGTTTCGTGGAAGAGGGGAGGTAGGGCGAGCAACAAGATCAGCAAAGGACAAGCGACGCTACCTTTGTGATGCCAAACTAACCAACCTTTTTAAGTCTGAAAATCCTTTGATGTGTTCGGGTTTCCGGTGGTTTTCGCGCTGTGGTGTCATGTGATGCGAAATCAGTGCACTTTGGACTCTGAGGTCAGACTCAGGCAGTGCCGGCGGTGCCGGTGGTGCCCTGGGCGGTGCCATGGGTGCCATGGGTGCAGTTGCCGGCTTCGCCAAAGCGCTGTGAGGCGCTGATCCAAACAGAACGAGTTTGACGGAGAAAAATTGGAGAGAAAAATTGGTTCGAATTTAAAGAAAGAAATTTCTCATTCTTCAATACCCTGATCAAATCTAATGAAGCGTTAAAGACTCAAATTCTCAATGTTTTTTCTCAAAATGAGGAAAGCTTGACCTTTCTCCCAGCTATATCTCAACAGATGTGCAAAAGCTAAGAAAGCTCTCCTCAATGAAATTTGCGTTGGCTTGGTGCACATTAGATATGACTTGATCCTTCCGACGCTTTTACCCTGATTTTGCTTCGGGTCTTGAAGTGTTTGCAATGGCAGGTGCAGAGCACGCCTGCAGGTTGCAACAAGTGCCAACGCCAAAAAAGGTGCATTTTTTGGCAGCGAGGCGGACTTCTGTAGGCCCCAGCAGACTAGAAGTTCTACCACTTTGAAGGGCTCGGTAAATCGCTGAGCTCAGGAGACAATTGCACAGCTTGCTGGGAAACTGGTGCTGAATGCAGCCAGCTTCAGCGTGCCGCCTTCAGGTCACTTGAGAGAGTTTGAGAGAACTTAACGGCAGTGCAGCTGACACTTACAGGTACCAGAAGCTCGACAGGGACTACCACTGCAAAGTGCAGGGGTTGGGTGGCTCAAGACTCTTTTTGTGGTAAAGTTCATTGGGAAAGATCTTAGAGGTCTTAGATAGGTAGTGTGCATTCTTTATATAGTTCTACGGTAGCTACAGTATGTTTTTGTTTGTCGAATAGAAATCTTAGTGTCAAAACTATTGATTCCTTGGATCTCGAGGTGTATGTCTTGCTGAGTACAATGAACCACTCGTGCGTCCCTTCAGTCCGTTTGGACACCTCGGCAGAGTCTGGAGCAGAGGCGGTCCTCATGTGAGAAGGTCTGCATTTGGAACGAATCAGTTAAGAGAGAAAGAGATCCAATGTAGGAAGAAAGTGAGAAGGTCTGCATTTGGTTCGGGTTCAGTTTGATACAGCGTCGCAAGAAACTCAGAGAAACTCTTGAAAGGTGAGCATGATCACCACCATGCCGCTCGAGGCCTGCGACAGCAATGTGAGAGAAAAGTTGCACAAAAGAATTGCAAAAAGGGAGGACTTGAGAAATATCTCAATCTTTGTTCAGATGAGAAGTGTTTAGGAGGATTTAATAGGAGAGTTTAAGTACTTGGCTTTTGAGGTGGGAGATCGTTTGACCTTGGCCTACGTCGCTGTGGATTGGTTCGGTACACAGTTCTGGGGAGACTTAAGAGAAACAGGAGGGTCCTTCGGAGATTTCCAACAGCCTTAGAGTGCAAGCCTGTCTTTCCTATCTTTCTGTTCCTTTCTTTCTTCTGTACTCCTTGTGTTTTCCTTGTTGCTCCTTGTTTCTCCTTGTGTTCTCCTTCTCCTCTCTGAGGCCATTGGAAGAGAGGCAGCAGCAGCCAAGACCTCGAAGAGCAGCAACTGCTTGGACTGCAAGTGGCTGGGCTGGTGCCCCCGGC